>BPLS01027904.1:86948-117548 GCA_019656275.1 Rhododendron kiyosumense
GGTTGTGCGTGTGGCCGGTAGACTGTTACTATAAGCTAAATTTCGTCATTTCTTAGTTCTGATCCTTTTCCTAAATGGGCATTTGAAAAGCCAGAGTTTTACAACAATATCCAGCAACCAGTCAGGGCTGTTCTGTCAAAGAAAATTGCAATGAAACATATCAGTGATTATACTCTTTCGATTGAAGTCCTTGTACAGGCAATGCCAATCTGGTTAGCAGCATGTGTTAAGTTCCTATCTCAGATTCCTTTAATACAACTGAACTTTCATGAGCCATAAACCAGAATAGTCCACGTAACAGGAACCAGTACTTTGAACCGTTGAGAACCATTCAGCAGCAAATAGATAAGTTTGCATCTAAACAATGACAAAGGTTCATTATCCTACCGATGCAAAGCTTTGAACTAGTATAACAGAACACAAAGCTCTGTCCTTACAAGAGCGCACGTCTTTACAATTTTATAGCTGTAAAGACATGGATCTTTAGTATTGCAGCAAAAGGAAAACACGATAAAATGTCATTATCTAAGATTTTTTGGAGGAAAGTACCTTTTCATTGTATACACGGAGTCTTTCCTTTACTACATCTTCAGTATCGTCAGACCGAGTGAAGAGCTTTGAAGCACATTGTGGAGGAGGAGGAAGTGGAGCCATGCTGATTCCAGGTCTCCCATTCTCACCCTGGACATTAATGTCTGCTACATTAAAATTTTTCCCGCATTCACTGCAAATTCTTCGCCCAAGGCATTTCTCAAGGAGTACACTTTCTGGGAGCTTCAGATTAACCACCAAGTCAATATCTGTCACATCATCCAAGATTTCCTGATAAAACAGATGAACAAGAAGCCTGAGCAAAAGAAAATGAATAAAAGATTATTGCAGGGAGTGTGCGCATTTGTGTGCACATGTATGAGAGAGAGAGAGGACGATCTCAGATGTAGAGTAGAAATTTCGTTTCACTGGTAAAGAAACTCAAAATTATGATTTGTGGACGTTCATGGTTAGAGCTCTTTGAAGAGAAAGTGCCCCCAATTTCTCGAAAGCTTTGTGCTCTCAATTCTTCTTGTGCCTTTAGTAGTTTCTAGTTCTACTTTCTACATCTTTGTGGCTGGTAGCAAGCAAATGTCCGTCGTATTTTCGCAATCTATCTGCTTGGCTTGTGATTGCTTTAAGAAAATACTAATGATAATAATAGCACTTGGAGTTATTGTTCAAGGATGAAGCTTCAAATGTTACTAGAATCTAACCTCATCCACTTTTTAATTAACCATCATCATCCAACTACTCATCTAGGGACTTCCGTACCTTTTCCAACGCTAAGCAAAGATGAAACGTTCAGGCAAAAGAGAGTGTAAAATACTTTTCGATGCGAGCCCCGCGAGCAATGACATGCCACATAAAAAGGCAGAAGAATGGGACAAGTAAAGACAGCAAAGTTGCACACCACGTTAAATGTGGAGAACGAGAAACTTCTGATAATAACCCCATATATTATTTTACTAATACACGAGGGTAGGATATGATCAAAGAAGTAACTCACAGCGTCAGAAATTTGTCATAAGAAAAGCCTCTCACATACACCTAAAGAGACCTATAATTTTGGTGTACACTTCAAATAAGAAGGGCACTTCAAATTATTTCAATCAGCCTTAATTCAAGCGACCTGGGTCAGCTAAAGAGATCTACTATGCCAGCCTAATCAGTGAAGTGTACATCTGGCAAAAAATCGAAGGTGGTAGAGGACTAGTCTTTTCTCTTCGGTGTTGCTGGCGGCACTCCATGTAGCATGCCTTGAATTTATTACAGCAAATGGCAACCTCTCCATAAAAACGGCATTGAGAACTATAATTTTGGTGTACACTATACAGCAAACATTTTCAGATAAATACTGTAAAATTCTGAAATCATCATATTACAAGATTGCAGGTGGGTACAGAATGGAATGGCCATCATAGTACATCCACCCTTTCTTACAACAAAGGAGAACAATTCCCAACTGTCCACCAAAGACCAGTCAATGACCTTTCCTGACGTGCTTTGTTATTCTTTAGGTCTTTGAGTTTGACCATTACTTCAAAACAGATCTAATGCTTTTCAACAACTAATTCGTGTTTTTCAAGGTCCTAGTTACACAATGCAATAACTACATTAACTGAGCACTTAAGCAGTAAATTTAACAGTTCCCAACCTTCTAGACTTCATTTTATGTTTACAGGAGCTTAGCCTCTTCATTTAACATTTCCATATATAATCCTAATTAAAGGGAAATAACACTTGCATGATTTATAATTAAAATAAATGCTCACCGCTTGTCTTATTGTTCGTGGAAAACCATCCAGAATGAAACCTGTCTCACCCTTAGCTTCTCCAGCCTCAAGTCTCTTAAATAATAATCGAATTATAATCTCATCTGAAACCAGTTTCCCTTGGTTTACAATCTCTGTAAGCTGAAAAGACAGCATAGAAAACAAGTAGAAAGAAGTGAAAAACAGCACACTGCCAATACTACAGTTCCCTGCTTGCATGATCACCCTACGTCTCATGGAAAAACAAAAAAACAAATATCAGAAAACTCCAAACCTAAGAAGACATGTCCGTCCCTTTTGAGAGTTCCAACTCTTTAAGAAGACATGTAATGATAGCACTTATAATCATATTTATAGACATGATAGTCATTTATAAGGGATAATTTTGGTAAACTACCACAATTATACCTTGAGTTTTCAACAAGACTAACATTTTGGAACATCCCAAAATAAAACAATGGACCAACAATTAGGAATGGAAGGAGTATATAAACCATTAAAATAAAGAAGACAATAGGCATTTCTCTGGGAAAATCCCAGCTTAAGTCATAGACTCAAACAAAAGTAAGAGACGAAATGATTCTTATGCTAAAATAAATGAAGGGTATTCCCCTCCTTTTCATATGATTTTGTAAACCTGTGCTTACAGAGTACAGATTATATATGATCTATGTTTATGATTGAGGAACAACCGAACAACCAGTGCCCATTTTTCCAAATTAGCACTGGTTGAGAATGCAAGGAAATACGAGAACTCCCATGCTTATCCAAGAAAAGGATGACCCATGGAAAACATGAGTTTCATATGGGAAGCATGTTGAGAGTTGAGCTGCTATCCCAAATCAAGGATATAACAATGCCTAGATAAAATCAAATGCAAACACTAGAGACAACCTTTCCCCGTCGGTATAACTTGCAGAAAAGCATGCTACACATAAGTTTCATCCAATAACTTCACTTTTACTTATCAATAATGCATACAACAAAGCTACTCACTTTTCTGTGACTTGCACACTTTTTAACTAAAGCTCATGTAGTATAATAAAGTTTCACTAAAAAACCTAATGTTACAAAACAAACCTGGAGTCGAAGGACAGTTGTTTACTATTTAGGCCAAGAGGTAGCTATGGACCACTAAAGAGCAGAATAGGGGTCACACCCAATCTCCCACTCTATTCCGAAACAAAACTAACACCACATCACAATCACGTCAACACCACACGGTCCACACCACACCATCTCCATCACAACTGTAGTCTCATGTGAACCAATTGTCCTCACTCGTCTTCATAGCTCCGCCCTAGGATCTAGCCAGACAGGTCAAGATTAGGAAATGCAATGCCTCTACCTCCAAAATCCAGCGTGATTGCTTGAGGGCAATCTCATAGGGTCATACCTAGCATGCTTGTCAGATGCACTTAACTCTCCCTCACACATTACTTCTAATTCGACCTTGTCCTTCTACTCGAAGATACGGAATGAGGGTCTCCTCCCAAATGGACCGGTGATACTCATAATCTTGGTTACATGAACTTAGGTGCGGGCATCAGGTGCGGATAGGAGTTTAAATGTCGGATTCATCTAATTTCCATCTGAAGGACACAAGGACACACAAAAGTAGACATACTCTTAGGCTCTTAGCACAATGGAAGAGTTCTATTCATAGGTCATGGTAAATTCAAATTTAGAGTAGGTTTGCTACATGGATGGATGTCCAACTAAACAAGTCAAGACATGAATCTCATACCATTATTTGAGTGTAGAGTGTTTGACTTGGATATTTCAAAAATTAAGAAGAGTCTATGTAACATATATCAGAATCCATAACAATTACCAAAAGTGGTCAGAATCATGGTCCAAGAACCTATAATGTTTGACGGCCATAGAGACCCGCAGGAGGAACTTTGAGTTCATGCAACCGGGAGGTTATAGATAAGGGGAGTCAAGGTGCTATATCTTATTCTCATTCAAGAAACTTGCACCTCCACTGGTCTTATAGAGGAAGTCTTCACGTGAAAACATCCTTGTATCAATACACAGATGCCTTGGGTACGGGCTAGATGGCGACTAGAGCTGATGTTTTGTAAGATGGCGTGGTGTGATCCTTGGGTACAAATCATCAGTTGGCGACTAGAGCATGAGAAACAATGGTAGAGCTGCTAGAGCAATCCTCAAATCATTTATCATTCTCTTGCTGATGTTTTGAACCCAAGGAGCACACCATGCCATCTTACAAAACAAGCTCTTCAGATGGTATCAGCTTCACTCTCAATCATCAACCTCCTTCTATATCCAGTGAATCTCCTCCCTTGTCTCCAAAATCAGCTCAATTCCCACCATTCTTTGAATGCAAATCCACCCAACACCCCCTACTTACCTTTGACCACAAGACTAGCCAACCAATCAATATCTCGAAAATCCTAAACGAAGACCTTACTCTGATAGTGAACACAAAAATTTGGATTATGAACAGGTCACTGCAGCATCCTTTTGCGTACACATCCATCTAACCAAGACATACCATGAAACCCACACTTATTTACTCTCATAGTCAATCTGTCAACCAAAGAATGATAAGTACAAACCCACTAACTATAGTATACACTACTGTCAACCCACGTATATTTCTAGGTTTTGCCGTATCGACATACCCCTATCATAACAGTACCTGTCCTAGTAACGAGCCAAGCTTTTTACTAAAAGAGCCTAAAACTTGAGCTCGACTTGACGTGAAATGAACTGAGCCCTTAATGAGCCGAGCCAGGTACATTTACTTAATGAGCCTCTTTAAACGAGACAAGCCCATAATTACGAGCTGACCTAAAAACTTGAGCTCGGCTCAATTACTAAACGAGTAGAGCTGTGACACAAGCATCTCGGCTCGTTTGTAGTGTTCGAGCTCGGCTCATTTACTAAAAGAGCCTAAACTTGATGGTGAACAAATTGCCAGGTAAATTTACTTAACGAGCCTCTTTAAATGAGCTGAGCCCATAATTACGAGCTGAGCTTTAGGGCATTGAGCTCGGCTCGTTTGCAGCACTATGCACACGTGCTTCTTTCTTCTTCTTTTTCTTAATGAATGAGCTTCTTAGAACCGCAAAGAGAATTAAAGCCCACATGCATAAATTCCAGCGACAAAAATACCAAAAGAATCAAACTTGCTTACACAATTAACACAGTAGTGCTTCATGCGCATCCGTAACATAAGCTTACATCATCCATTAATGTTTAATTTTCCAATACATCTACATGAGTATACATATACCTGACTGGAAAGGGGACCACTAGAAGAAAGCTCTTCGCGGACCAGATCGCCGGTGGCGATATGAGGGACGCCGAGGAGAGTAGAGAGGCGGCTGGCGTAAGTGCCCTTTCCGACGCCGGGACATCCCAGGAACACCCACTGTACGCTCCTGCCCTCTGTACCGGCGCCGCGCGGAGGGGGGGAGCCGCGGGGGTACAAGGGGGATTTCGCGCAAACGTCGGCCTCGGATGCCGCAGTCGTGGTGGATAGGAGGCACCTCCTGACGAAGGTGGTGGAGGCGGCGGCGGAGGAGGAGAGAGGTGAGGGTTTTAATAGGCGGAGTACCGCCGCCATCGAGTTTGAGCTGCGGATCTGAGTCGGGTTCGCGTGTAGAGAGAGAGAGAGAGAGAGAAAGCAGAATTGGGTTGCGTGTGTTCCGGGGTTTATGGGGAACGAAAAAATTTCGGGGGTAACAAGAGAGAGGGTAAATGGATCGGGTACAATTGGTAGTAGTTTCTTATTCGGGTATTGCAGTTGCCTGTTTTGGACCCGACAATTGCCCACTTGAAAAAGATCTTTTATTTCCCCGTTATAGTGGTGCTTTTATTTTATTTTTTCTTTAACAGATTAAATTCTTCCCATTGGCAGTGAAAAATCTCATTGTTCCATTACCACTCTTTTTGTTTTACTGCGCATTTATTATTGATTTAAACCGTTCATCTTGTAAAACCCACATAGTAGTGTAACCATGTAAAAAAATAAACTTGATCGAAAATCGATAGGAGTTTCAAAAATTGAATTTTGCTTTGTAAAATGGACGGTTTATCTTTATTATTATTGACAGAAATCAGATCGTCCATTTTATAAACCAAAATTCAAATTTTGATGTATCGATCGACTTCCGATCAAACTGATTTCTTGCATGGCAGTGCTATACTATAGGTCTTAAAATATGAATGGTTAGATCATAAGAATAGACACTCGGTGGGACTCATACTGGGCGGTAGTGAAAAAGTGATGTTTTATATCAGCGATGGATATAATTTATTCTCTTTCTTTAATCATATTAAAATGTTCGACCAGTTTACACGGAACTCGATTACATCACCTTGATCTCAACTCATAAACAACCTATTAAAATACAATCTATATAATTTAACATCCGTTAGACTTAAAAATACAACTACACAAGTTGGACCAATACCAGTGGCGGAAGGAAGTTGATTTTATTTTTAATTTTTAATTTTTTTTTATTTACACTTGTAGTACATGAGAATCTTAGGTGTAATTTATAAGTTGATATCTCAACAGAAACCTGATACTTAAAATACGAGAAAATTATTGAGAGCTTCAAAGACATTATCACTATCAGGTTTTTTCCTTTACCACATATATATTTATATAAGACTCAAGACTTAAAAAGGGTGTAAATATATAATAAAAAGGGTGTTGGGGCACATGTGATGGTGCGCTTTAGGACTACTACATAATTTATTACCAAGCAAACCTCCGTCCATTAACTTTAGCTGTCAAACTACGACAGAATTACAATTTATTATCTTGTCATAAAATGTAAGTCAAGTAAGGCTACATTTCACGTTGTCTCTACTTTCTCTTCTTAAATCTATCAACAACTCCTCCCTAGATCTTTATGTATAAGATGATTTGTTTATAGACTATAAATTTAATTGCTACCTCAAGATAATGCGATAATGTAGTCCAAAAGAAAATCAAATTAGGTGCTTCGTCAAATTCTTAGGAGAGAGGAGAGAATTGAGTTGGTTTTTTTTTCAGTAATGATTCTCACACATATGTTTTTATACATATCTTGCACATATATTTTTGTATGGTTTATATCGGGGTCCCACAAAATGATTCAAACTACTCATATTTTTTTAAATATTTTTTGGAGTGTTTCTGTAAAAAATCAGCTCCAATGGATATCGGTAAGGACTTCCTTAGAAATAGTAGGACTAATCATTATGTTTTGTCCTACGAATTCTAAGAAAGCCTTTACCGATATCCGTTGGAGCTGATTTTTTACAGGAACCCTCCACAAAATATTTTTAAAAAGATGAACAGTTCGGATCATCCCGATATAGATCCCACAAAAATGTATATGCAAGATATGTACAAATAACATGGTTTTTTTTTTGTTGGGGGGGGGGGAGGGAGGGGGGTTGGTGTTTCTGGGTTTGCGGGGGAAGGATAAAGGTCGAGAGAGGGGAGAGGGTAAACGGATCGGGTACAATTGGTATGTTTTGTGGGGTTGTTCTTATTCGGGTAATGTAGTTGATTGTTTGGCTGCTTTGAACCTGACAATTGCCCACTCATTTTTTTTTTAGGAGGAGCAAGAAACGCATTAATAAAAGAAAGAAAGGCATAACTGTACTGTCATCGTTACAATAAATGAAGACAAGCCAGCCACGAGCGAATATCGGATTAGGGCCTAAAGGAGCAGAATACAACGTACTAGTCCGCTAGACAATTGCCCACTTGAAAAGGTGTTGGACCAGTTTACACAAACCTCAATTAATTTTTTATGGAAGCTGTCTGAACAATAAATACATACATATATACATATATATATATTTTTTTTCCGAATAAGTTACATCGCCTTGATCTCAACTCATAAACAAAGTATTAATATACTATCTTATACTGATTTAACCTTCTTATACATAAATACAGCTACAAAAGTGATAAGATACAATAATTACATGTGTTTTTGGTCCCCAAAAAATACAGATAACACTTTAGTCCCTTTTGATATGTTCACCTCTCCCATTTGATACCCCAAACAATAAAATGTTTTTTAACTTCATCCTTGGTTAATCATTTCACTCAAATGTTACCTTTGTGATCAATTCTAATGGTTTCTAGGTACGTGGCAAACGGAGCTTACTTGGAGCTTGCATAGAAACTTCATCACCAAATAGCTATCCACACTTTTAATGGGGATGGTTGCAAGTTTTTTTTGTTTTTGTTTATAATAATAACAAATAGCTATCCACCCTTTTATCCACACATCTTTTTATTGGAAGGTTAAAATTGGAGAGAAAATGATAGCTCGATGATGAATAGGAACAAGTATATTTTGAGGAAGAAATTAGAACTCGATGAGTATTATAGAGACCGAAGTAATAGATAAGCATATTTATTTTGCGTCCCTTGACTTTCTTCTGCATGTTACGTTAAATGACACAATACATTCTAATAGTCTGAATCCATAGCTAAAAACATACTCCGAAAGCTTCTTTTAACACTTAGAAGCTACCCTTTTAACCCCTTTTGCAGCATGAATGCCTCAATTCGTAAAGTTTAAGACATCGATTTCAAAGCCTTATTTCCTTTCCTTTCTTCAACACTTCTCCCAAAATAATAACAAACCACGAATCATTATTTGTGAATTTGTGATCCCTTAGAGGGGTGCTTTTTTGTTTTTTGCTTTGCTTTTATTACAACTATCGTCAACAGTGTCACATGTCCAGATAATTACTCCACAAAAGCATGAGCCGGTTATGCGGTGAAAGTGAATAACTTTGGGGACTCATCCCCACAACCCCAAAAACCACAGGGACGTAACTTGCATTTTACCCAAACAACAAACATTCGCAGTCCTTTATTTTCTCCCATAACCCACTACATTTCGGTAAATGATTGTTGAAAATCATACATAACATTTCGAAAAATAGCTTTTGAAAACAAGATTATATTTCGGTAACTACATGTCAAGAAAATATGTTCAACTTTCGGTAAAAACTGCCAAACATACATTTTAGGAAAATAGCTGTTGAAAAAATATTATATTTCGGTAATTGAATACTGAAAATATATCTCAATAAAGAGCTGCGAATAATTGAAAATTTTTAACGGACTATAGGAGGAAATAAAGGGCTGGGAATAGCCGCGCCCAAACGTCGCCGTTTCAACCTGAAAAATACAGTAAGCCCTAAAATCAACAGTACACAGACCTCCCTCCCCCAATTCACTTCCGTTTCCCGCCCCACTCTCTCTCTCCCTCCTCCCTCCTCCCTCCCACTCTCTCTCTCTAAAATGGCACCAGAAAAGAAGAAGCGCCGCCGCGTAACCACCGACACCTCCGACTCCGACTCCGACAACGCCAAAACCAAATCCAAACCCCACAAAAAAAACCTCAACTCCGACGCCGCCATCCTCAAAACCCTCAAGACCCTCCTAGCCAACGAACAGACCCAAGCTTCCACCTCCACCTCCAAGCCCCTAACCCTCTCCGACCTCTCCCTCTCCTCCACCTGCCGAGAGGTCGCCGACCTCCCCCTCTCCTCCGTCCAGTCCAACATCGAAACCCTAATCCTCTCCCTCGCCCGCTCCATCCTCTCCGGCCGCGGCTTCTCCTTCTCCGTCCCCTCCCGCTCTGCCGCCAACCAGCTCTACGTCCCCGAGCTCGACCGCATCGTCCTCAAGGACAAGGCCTCGCTCCGCCCCTACGCCGCCGTCTCGACCGTCCGGAAGACCACCATCACTACCCGCATTCTCCAGCTCATCCACCAGCTGTCGCTCAAGAACATCCACGTTACGAAGCGTGATCTGTTCTATACCGATGTTAAGCTGTTCCAGGACCAGACTCAGTCTGACGCCGTGCTCGATGACGTGTCCTGCATCCTTGGCTGCACTAGGTCGATTAATCTTATCTCATGTCGTTTTATTTGACACAGGGCTTGTTATTTCCTAAATTATTGTTTTGGTGTTATTGCCGGTCATTTCTGATTTTTTGTTAGATTGTGGTCGAACTTCTTGGATTGATTAATCTTTTGTCTCTGCCAGGGGAGTTTAAAAAGTTGCTGTAAAATTGCGAACGAACATAGTTGTGTTTGTTTTTGTCTTAGTGTCGTAACTGTCGTTCACCGTGAATTATTTTGTTCAACTTTGGTCGATGTTTTTATACTTGTTACTCTTATGCCATTTTACTTATTTTTATGGTAACTTATGATTTTATTAAGCAAGCAACCAATTACAGGATTGCGGGGGCTAACCCCATAAAATAATCATACACAGCAAATCCTATATAAGCAAACTGGTAAGCCACAGCCAGACAGGGAAATAGAGCCACAAAGAACGACCAAACACTACTAAACAGGCACTAGCTTAGGGCCTAACAAAGGGTTTATGGAGAATCTTCCAGTGGTTGCTCTATTCTCATCTGTGCTCTTCATCCTCCCAAGAAGAAATGAAGAGTCTAAGATCAGAAGCAGCTCGTGAAGTAACAGAATGAGAATCAAGACAAACTCGCTTGAAAATTCTCCTATTCATCTCCATCCAGAAATCATACAAAGCTGCAGCCATAGACCACCACGGTGATGAGAAGCCCAAGCAAGCTCATCCATCAGGGAAAGGGGAGACCAAGAAATGCGATTTAACTGCAGCAAGCCTCTTCAAACATTAGAGGAAACATCATTAGTAAAGAATAAATGGTTATGAGATTCAGACCCTTGGTCACACAAGACACATTGAATATCAGGAGAGATCCCCCAAGCATGCAATCTCTCTTTAGTGGGAAGCCTTTTTAGAATAGCCATCCATCCATTCAATGATTGCCCACGTAGGAATGGAATGAGGGAACCAAACACACTTAGCCCAAAAAGCCTGAGGAGTAGGAGTTCTTAGAGCATACCAAGCAGACTTTGTTGAAAAACAGCCATTAGCATTGGGTAAATACTTCACGGAGTCCCTCTGATCCAGATGAGAGTTAGAGAAGAGGGGGCATTTTACTTATTTGTAATGCAGTAATTACTAATTAGGGTTGATTTATACCATGTCAAACCTTTACTCATTTTGAGTAGCAGTTTCATGGATATGAGGTGCTTCAGCAGGAGAACTCGATTTTTTAATCCTAAATATGAGATAAAAAGCTTCATTAATGACATGATGGTAAAAGTTGTTGCACTCTGTTGGGAATGAACACTGAAAGAGAAATGCAGGAAGAATAGACAAGAAAAGTCGTTGCACTCTGTTTGGACCTTCACGTGGGATCGTTTGGACCTTCATATAGAGTGGAACAAGGCTTTCGTAACTTCCGTTGTGCTTTATTGTTTATATACTATTCTACATTCATCAGATGAATTTGAAAATTATCTCGTGCTTTAGGATTTTGAAAATCATATCTTTCATGCCAAAAATATAAGTCTATAGTATTTTTTCTCACAGGTCCAGCCTCAATGTGGTCGCTGCCGAGAAAGGGGTTGTGGTGGGTAGGCTTATATTCAGCGACAACGGCGATATGATTGATTGCACAAAGATGGGGATGGGCGGAAAAGCGATTCCCCCCAACATCGATCGTGTTGGTGATATGCAGAGCGATGCATTGTTCATATTGTTGGTAGAGAAAGATGCAGCCTATATGAGACTAGCTGAGGATCGGTTTTATAACCGGTTTCCGTGCATTATTGTAACGGCAAAGGGGCAACCGGATGTGGCCACAAGGCTATTTTTAAGGAAGATGAAGATGGAGTTGAAATTGCCAGTATTGGCTCTTGTTGATAGTGATCCTTACGGGCTCAAGATACTGTCAGTCTATGGTTGTGGATCGAAAAACATGTCTTATGACAGCGCAAATTTGACTACCCCAGATATAAAGTGGTTAGGGGTAAGGCCAAGCGATTTGGACAAGTATAAGATACCAGAGCAGTGCAGGTTGCCAATGACAGAGCAGGATATTAAGACTGGGAAGGATTTGCTGGAGGAGGATTTTGTGAAGAAGAATCCAGGGTGGGTGGAGGAGTTGACTTTGATGGTGAAGACAAAGCAGAAGGCTGAAATTCAGGCTCTGAGCTCGTTTGGGTTTCAGTACTTGTCTGAGGTTTACTTGCCACTAAAGCTGCAGCAGAAGGATTGGCTTTGAGTTTTGGAGTTTGAAACAGAGATGACATGTTGTGGGAATTCCTGCATCTCTCTTTCTTTTTCAAGTATGAGAACTCTGAAGTTTGTTCGGTATTGCTGAAACTTCATCATTTGTTGCTTATTCTATACACTTGTTCTGTGTTGGAAGGATATTTGAATTTCATTTGAATGCTATAAAATTCTCGCTGTGATCGAGTTACCTTGAAGTTATGCTTTATTTGAGATACTGCAGTACAGTAGGAGCATTCTTTGTTAAGAAGAAGAAACAAGAAAAGAAAAAGAACACAAAGAAAAGAATATTGCTTCTGTTCCGTGGCTTAAAGTTTCCAACATAAATTGCCAAAAAGATGCTATTAAACCAACTTGGGAATTATAGAATGAACGGAGGGAAAGGTATAATTTTGCAGTCTACAAGAGCTAGTACAGCTTGCATTTCCAGTGTGGTACATGACACTGATTTCACTGTAACTAAGACCAACATGCCTAATCTCACCTTCTTTTTGCACCAACTCGACTACGTAATCTGTAAACCAATTATTTCTTTCTACTCATCGGATCGACTATGTAGAACTGGAGGTCTCCGGTTGGAAGTTTACTACTCTGTTGGGAATTTGGGAACCTATTGCTTTCTATAGTTTCTCCCATTTTTGTACATGAATCAGCTGGGATTTCCACATCGACTCTTTTTTAGATTCTGCGAACCTAATTTCGCTCCTGATTTTCAACTCTTGAGATGATGAGAGACCTCCTCTGAGCGTGAAGCACCTAACATCACAACTTGAGTACACTGAAGACAATATATGCTGTGTAGAGAGCCTTTTTTTGTCTTTTAAGTTAGCTATGTTTTTACTTGTATACTCTGTGTTTACAAAACTTGTGCACATGTTGGCGTGTTTCTACGGAAGTACTAACCAAAAGTTAACCATGTCAAGTATTCACTTTGGAAGTTCTGCAGGTAAGGATTCTTTTCCAAGCATCAATCTCTCACCGAACCAATTTCCAGGCAGTAATTTGTTCCTTCCTAAGTAAGTTGGTTGGAAGCAAGTAATTTGTTCCATATTTCACTTTCCAAGTAATATTCTGGCTGAAATTTCCAAGCAAGGAATTGCTTTCTCTTTCCTTTTCTGTCCTGTGAAACATTTTGGTTCTACATATACGAGTGGGAGGCGCAATATGCAGAGCACCTTGTTTCTTATTGTTTTCAAGTCATCACAGGCTAGTAGGCTACACTACAGGTAAGGTTTCACATTATTGAACGAGAATTATTTTGCCTTACGGTTGTTTTAGTTTATTGGCATTTTAGTTTACACTTCCAGTTTTAAATTTCCCGTTTAAGTGTTAGTTCAGTTTCTGCTTGTTTTTATTTTTGTGGAAGGTGATAGCATAAAGGGTAGGATGGATAAAACTTGAACCTCGGTTCTCACGTGAGAGCTCATATATTTGAGAAAGAAAGTTTGACAAAAGCCTTGCGTTTCGATGGAAACCATCGGGCAATTAACCACAAATAATCAGCCTTGGGGGTTTGAAAAAAATAACGGGATGATTAGTTTAGGATGACCACAGGTGGATATAATTGGTTTATTCTAAGCCCAAGTATGCGAAGTGTTACCCTTTCTAGGGGACTTTTAAATACCACATTGAGTAGTATTTGATACATCACCTTAAGACCAATTGCATGCCTTGTGTATGGGTTACAAGATGACATGGGCTGCCTGTAAAGCCCTGATTTTTGAGAACGTTAATTTAATAAATTTTAATCCAAGTTAACATTTATTAAATAAAAAGTAAATAATAAGTCACTACAAGCGAAATTGTTCTCAAATTCAAAATACATTTATTTAATAAATAGGGGAGGGGCACTAGGATAATTTCTATGCTTCGGGGCGTCCGTCTTCTTCTGCAGCTAGCTCTTCAGCACCGTACTGTTTCAGGTTATAGAATTCCCCCTGTTGGTCCGCTAGTTTTGGCATAAGATGCGAGAGCCACAAAAATGTAATTACCATGAGCTATAAAGCTCAGTGCCTAACTCCTACCCTCATGTCCCTTACTCTAGCAAAAATAACCTATATCTTGCAAAGTGAAATACAAAAATTTACCAGTTCAACACATATAACAATTCAACGAACAATAGTGTCAATGTCTTTTCAGAGTTTTATCGTCAATGCAGCGTATCGTACTTCGTATCATTATTTTTCCAATATCGATTTCACTTTCCATTAAGTACTTTACTCAAGCACCGGTTCCGTCGACCATCTTTCAGGACCTACCAGGCTCCCAGGCTATTTATAGATTTTTTCACCCAAAAGCACTGGTTTCATTTACTCCCTCTTTCAGAATGGCGATCGACCAAGCTTTACACACACACAAACACTGGTTCCATTGTTCCGGGCTCCTAGGTTTACACACGCACACCTGAGTCATGATTCCGCCAACCTTCTTCCGTGACTTACCGGGCTCTCATGCTCACACTTTTATTAATTATTTTCGTATTCCGTTAATCGTTTCTTTTCGTAAATTACTTCTTGTTTCTCGTGTCTCGTAAACATGCATCATTTTTTTGCGTTCACATTATTCTTTCAATCTTTTTTTTTTTTTTATCAGCCATTATTCTTTCAATCTTACTAAAATCATGCAAAAATTAATAATCCTAATTTTTACCATGCTTTTCTACTTTACCAATTTAAAATTTCTACTACATGTAATATAGGAAACACATTTCTATGATGTTATCAGTACCACACCTTCTTTCATGCAATAACAGTTAATTTTTTTTATTTCCAACAACTGACTCCAAGTCAGGCTTTTCGTAAATTAAAAATAATATTAGCAAGTTGAGGGTCTTTCCTTCATTCAAACATGATTTACACTTACATCTTGTCACTTTTACTTTTCATCACGCATTAACAGTGGAATTCTAATTCCAATAACTAACTCTAAATCAAATTTTTTTTTAATATAAAAAACATAATAATCAGTGCATTCAACATTTTCATTAATCAAACGATATATCCTCTTCCTTTTTTTTTTCCCCCAATTCTCAGGTGGTATACTTCTAGTTTTTTTTTACATGCATGAAAGCTTAACTTTCGGTAATTCAACAAAAATTATAACGACTTTATATTTAGGTAAGTAGGAAGGAGGTTTCTACGGTTCTTCTCGGAGGTTGGCGTTGTGAAATGGAGTAATGTCGCCTTGGTTAGAATTTGATAACAAAGAAAAATAATAATTTTCTTTTTACAACGAACCCGAACAACTACTAGATTTCGGAATTGAAAAATTGAAGGGTGGTTTTGAGTGGTGGTGGAAGGGTGGCAAAGTGGTGGTAAGAAACTAATTTTCTTTTCCCTTCTACCTCTCTCCCCTTGCCGATTTCCTACTTTCTATTTTCTCTCTTTCCCTGAAGCAAGAACAATGGAACAAGTGGTGTGGGTAAAGTGAGGTGTGGTGTGAGATAGTGGAATATTGAAAGGTATTTATAGGAATTGGCAACTCCTCCTCCTCCCTCTCTCCCTCCTACGGCTCTCCCTCTCCCTCTCCCTCTCATTACTCTCTCTTAATTCAAGGGATCTTTGGTACTAGTACAAGATTCTAGGAGAAATCTCCATGAAGGCCTATCCTTCTCTCTATAATCACCTAGGATTTTTATGGTTTGTGTAAAAATAACAAAGGAGTACAAAATTTCCAAAAATCCACTACTATCCCTCCTTTCGGCTAGCGCGTGCACACACTCTCTCCCGTTCTCATTAAATTTCCCTTTTTTTAAGGGATTGAGTTGCACAAGCTTTGATGCAAAAATTATTCAAGAGATTCTTAGCTTTGCATGGCTAGATTTTAGGTTTTTTTTTATACATGGATATCTTGTAAGTACAAGATTTGTTATCCAACTTCTCCCATCTCTCGGCCTCTCTCTACCCTCCCTCTTTCTTTGCACCTTCCTACCTTTATGTAGGGGATATGGCTCATTATGTCTAGTTCAGGTTTGATGGTAAGGGTTAGAGTTGTTAGAAGTAGGTTCTTAAGGGACATGACACTCCATGGATTTGTTTCATTTTGATATATCAATGGTACTTGGAAATCTAAGAACCCTTGGAAAATGATGAACAAACACCACCCCCCCCCCCTCTCTCTCTCTCTCCCATGTCTCTCTCTCATAACCTTGGATTTTATTCTCGAGTCCTGCTATAGGGACCGACGAGTCCCATAAGGAAATCGTACCGACGGTCGCACCGGGCTGTCTCTGGCCACTGGATGGCCGATCCGAGCTGTCCAAAAATTCTAAAAAAAAAGAAACGAGTGGCCCACGCGAGAATCAACGGCATTCGATGTGTGTAGGGTGCTTGATCCAAGCACCCTATTTTTCGTGTTTGGATGCTGTTGATTCTTGCGTGAGCCCCCTCGTTTTTTTTTATAGAATTTTTGGACGGCTTGGATCGGTCATCTGGTGGCCGGAGACGGCCCGGCACGGCCGTTGATACGATTTTCCTACGGGAACTGCGCCGGGCCGTCGATATGATTTCCCTACGGGACCCGTCAGTCCCTTTAGATTTTCTGTTTATTCTCCCCAAAATCATGGGATGAGATACTCGTATGAGGTTTGTAGTCTTGGTGAAGAAGGAATAGTGAATTGATTGGACATATTTGATTAGAAGTTTGATGAATCTTTTCTGGGGTTTTTCTTAGATTCTAGAAGAGTACATGCATGCATGTGTGTTTGTATAATTATAGCTTATATAATGAATTTAGAATTTGCCATCTTAGGGTTTTAGTATTTAAGTTTAAATTATAATCAAACAATCAATTCAATTTAAAAAGAGATTATAAGAATGCCATTTAAATAAAATAATTACAATAAAACATCTAATTTTATGAACAAAAATTAGGGTAAACTGCCTCATCAGATGATAGGTAAAAATCATGTTAGGATAACTGCACTTGTGTACCATTTGATGAAACTTTATATGAACCAACTTTATGTGCTATGTGGGTTCTACTGTGTGACATGCATGCTTAATCCCATTTAAGACCTTAACTCAAAATGTAAGCAAATTTCATTCATAAATATGGTCACCATCGCATTACCTATGTCCAATTAGTACTGAAAAAAATGTAATTTTTAGTTTCTTGTAGTTCGAAAAAGTAATGTCGTAAGTTTTGGTTATCTAATTTTTATTATGCCATTGTTGATACATTGTTAACTTTAGCAATCCCTTAAATGGATAACCAAAAGGTGATGTGACAACTTTGGTTAGGTCATTGTGGATGCATCGAATAGAGTCAAAGTGCTCTCTCTCTCTAGAATTTGTACCAACCTTGCTTCCCTTCCACTTTCCTTGTGAACATCCCTCTTCCCCCTTCTCTCCTCAGTTTTCTACTTCCCGGCGAGTCTCTGTTGGTTTCATTGCTGGGTGATTCCGATCTTGGGCCTAACGGCGTGTGGGTCTCATTTGGGTGGTTTTCTGTGTCCGTTTCTGCTCTGCTCTTAGCGCTGATTTGCTAGCTGTCTGCCTCCACGGTGCTTGTTGGCCGCAATCCAGCCTCCTCTTCTTGTCCTGCTGCTCTGAATCTCTTCCCGTGTTCTCCGTTGCGAGTTTGAAGCAGGAGTGGAAGCCATGGGGTCAGTCGTCAAAGCTTTGGTTTGCATGGTTTTGTCCGGTGATGCTGCCGGTTTCTCTCCTGGGGTTACCGGTTGTTGGCCTAACAGCAAGGCAGTGATCCGATGGTGGAGGCAGTCGGCTGAGGCGTTGGTGGTTTGGTTTGGACGGTGGCAGCCAAGTTGGGGTTGGGTGGCGGTTTGTTTACTGTGTTTGGTGGGGTTTAGGTTGGGCTTGTCCCAAGAGGTGTTTTTGGGCTTTGGCCCGTTAGGGGGCCTTGTCCCTTTGGGTTCCTCATTTGGTATGTTGCCAATTGAGGGTTTGGATCTTGGATTGGGCATAGGATTTTTCTTAGCTTTGTTAGGAATTTGATGCCATCCTTCTTGTTCCTATTTGTTTTTGTAACAATTTCAAATATTAATGAATTTTTTGTGCCATTTTAAAAAAAAAAGGTCATTGTGGATGCTCTTATGTGTTATCCACACCTTTGGGGCCAGTTCATACAGCCCTTGCTCTGGCTTTAGTTGAGACCCCGCAAATGAGCTTTGAAATTGGTTTCCCAGAATAAGTCAAGATGCAAGTAAGCTGCCCAGACACTTGAGTTAAGAAAAAACTCTAAACTTGTTAGTTTGGGAGCAAGATTTTGGTTTTGTCCATTTTTAAAGATCTTAAGCTTTACAAAACTGTAATGTTGCATATGTTAAAGTAAGTTGAACCTTAAACTTGTTTGTGCATCTTTCTGTTATTTTTTTCCCATACATAACTTTATAAACTTATGTGTTGAAGACAAGGGGTGTGATGGATCCAATTCCAGCATTAGTGAGGAGACTCTGGGATATGTGGGATCTACGTCTATTGGTTCTCCTAAGTTTCACTTTACAGATCATCCTTTCACTGTTTGGCATTCCCAGAAAGTACATATCTTCACCATGGATTAGTATCCTTGTTTGGTTGGCCTATTTAATGGCCGACTGGGCAACAATTGTAGCCCTAGGCAAGCTCTCAGATGCTCAAGTCGGTTATGACAATGGCAACGCATTGAGGGCCATATGGGCACCTCTACGTCTGCTACACCTTGGCAGTCCCGACACAATTACGGCTTACTCGTTGGAAGATAATCATCTCTGGATGAGACACTTTCTTGGACTGGTGGTTCAAATTTCTGTTGCAGTTTACGTTATTCTTATGTCCTGGAAACATTCCTGATTTTCAATTATGTCTTTCCCGGCATTAGTGGCTGGGTTTATCAAGTATGGGGAGAGAACATGGGTTCTCTTGTCGGTGAGCCGTGATAAATTTGGTGAGATTGTGCTGTTTGGCAATGAAGGCAGAGGATCAAATGTTGGCAATAATAACACATCAGAGGATAAAAGTTCTATACAGGTTTTATGTATTCCCATAGGTGTGTCAAGGCATTTAAGAAATTTACACAGTTCTGTGACATGGAGAATAACGACTTCGAAAATCGTATAGAGGTTGATGACATTACCCAGTTGTGGAATGCCATAGAGGTCGAAATGGGGCTCATGTTCGATTCGTTACACACAAAGGCACCCATAAACTTTACGAAGGGAGGATGGATTCTGCGTTGCTTCACTTTCTCATGTACGGTGGCCGTGTTGATCGGATTAATCCTTCAACTTATTTCCACAGGGGAAGATGGAGAGAAATGGCACAAGGTTGACATTGTCATCACAGCTGTGCTACTAGTTGGAGCTCTAGCATTGGAGATTTATGCAATCATCTTGTGTATTTATTCTCTGATTGGGAAATGATTTGGCTAATTAGGAACAATAGAGCCAAACAACTAATCCAGTTTAGGGAAAAAAAACCATCATGGCTTTTCTTCCTCCCGAAACAGTACCGGTGTGAAATGATGGGGCAATTCGATCTACTCGATTATTGGGTCAATAAGCCACACCAAAAGGCAAAAGGTGGTTAGGAGAAAACTTTGGTCACTGTTGGGGATCAAAACGCGGGTAGAAGAATACTACAGAAAGGACATGCTCTAGAAGTACGTACACAAGACTGCTGTCATTGACCCTTCTCTTCTGTTTGACCTGATATTGCATTTTTTTTGTCAATGTTTGACTCGTCCTCATCTGCACCATAGGAGAGCCGTTGAAGAGGTCGACCCCTTTTGGAAAGGCTTCTTCAACCAGTCTTTGGAAAAGCAAATTACCTTCTTGTACATCACAACAGAAATCTGCTGCAATTTGGAAATGGAAGGGGATACGACACATGATGCAACAGCTGATAAAAACAACAGGATAGTATTGTATCACAACACAAGATGCCCGGCCCCTCTGATTCGTCCTTGTCGTGGGAAGAAAACAGGAAACCATGCAGAACTCTGTCACGCTACATGACGTATCTACTTGTTATGCGCTCTTTGTTGTTGCCTATTGCCGCATCAGACAATTATGTGAGTGGCTCTATCAGTGGTACGGTATCAAACGTGGGTGGTATGGTACCAAACTTCTAAGGCATGCGAGATGTTAGGAAAGCTTGCCTAGGTATGTATCAACATTGTGGGTATCAAGAAATTGTTGACCAGATAATGAGCAATCAGAAGGATGTGAGATGGGAGATGTTGAAGTTGGTGTGGGTGAGGATGCTATGCTACGTAGCAAGTAAGGGTAACTGGACAAGAGAAATGAGCATTTTCGACAGTTGAGCCAGGGAGGCGAGTTTCTCACTTTCCTTTGGTTTTTTCTACCACAATCTACAAAGCTCGACATACTACCGTAATCAATTATTTACCCTTCAAATTACCTTTCATGCCAATATTTTCATTTGTATGTTCTTCCATACTAAACTTGTGAAATAAATGTTCTGAATTGATGAGAAAGCTGTGAGAGCTCCCTTGTGCTAGCATTGTATGTTCTTCCATACCAAGGGTGTTTTTTCCCTACCTTTTGATTGGGTTAGAAAAATTGAAAGAAAAGAATGTTTTCCAGACTTAATTATTTGGTTGTGGTTGCCCCACTTGAAGAAGACGGTTTGCTGTGACCAAGGCACAACAAGGGTATTTTTTTCCGGACTCACCTTCATGATTGGAAAAGTTCATTTCTTCCAGCTCGTTGAGTTGATCATCCCTGTAAAAAATTAAATTGATTAGATATCGTTTGCCTTAGATTTTAATACATTTATCTTGCAACACATATTTAAAATCACATAAGCAGTTCAATTTGTCTAATAAAATGTATTACAATTTTCTTGATTTTTAACCAAAATTTAACTTTTTGTGTGTGCGATCAACTAGACCAATTTAATGATATATACTACTAGTTTTGCAACGGGTTCTATCCTTATTTTAGGCAGAACTGGACATTCTAAAAATTGAGTCGTCCATCTCGGCAATCAATTATACAAAAAGTATTGATAGTTTCTTAACCGTAAGATCTCTTACTGGTAAGTTGCTATCAACAAATACAAATCATTACTTGATCAGATGGGTGGCCTAGATTTGGACCGTCTGATACTCTGATCAAATCAACGTAAGGATAGGAAAAGATCCATACTCTTTTGATTCTTATGACTGTAGCATTAGATCATGAAAGTTGAGGTCTGGTTCAATGGTCCCTGCAAAGTGCAATGGTAAGTGGTAGGGACAAATTAGAGGGTATTTTTCATAACATATTCAGACACTAAGGGGGTGTTCCCCTTGTTCAAAAAAGTACTTTTTGGAAAAAGAAGGTAATTTCAAATTCAAATATAACGAAAATGAAAAATGATTTTTCAATTTTTTTTGCACCGTTTAAAAGATCTCAATAAGATCTATCAAACAAGATCCATAGTGATAGAAAAATTATTTATGTAAATACATGATTTTTGAGCTTGAAATTGCCTTCTTTTTTCAAAAAGTTCTTTTTTTAGAAAGGGGAACACCCCCTAATCCTTCCTTCGAATTCCTTTTCTCCCTTTGCAACTTCTTCATACAAGGATACCATGCTCGGAATACCAAATCTATACTACAAAATAGAGTGGTTTATTTTTTTTTACAAAATGTCTAGGCATACAAAAAGAAGTAACATCCACGGCCGTCTGATCATAATATAAGGTTGTAGTGGTAAGTCGTCTGATCATAGTATCTTTCTTAAGAGGTACAAAGAATACTTTTAAGGAAGATGAAGTTGGAGTTGAAATTGCTATTATTGGCTCTTGTTGATAGTAATCCTTATGGGCTCAAGATACTGTCAGTCTATAGTTGTGGATCGAAAAACATGGCTTATGACAACGTGGATTTGAATATCCCAGACATAAAGTGGTTTAGAGGCAAGGCTGGGCGATTTGGACAAGTATAAAATACCAGAGCAGTGCAGGTTGCCAACAACACAGCAGGATATCAAGACTGGGAAGGATTTGCTAGAGGAGGATTTTTCAAAGAAGAATCCAGGGTGGGTGGAGGAGTTGACTTTGATGGTTAAGACAAAGCAGAAGGCTGAGATTCAGGCGCTGAGCACGTTTGGGTTTCAGTACTTGTCTGAGGTTTACTTACCACCAAAGCTGCACCAGAAGGATTGGCTTTGAGTTTTGGAGTTTGTTACCTAGATGACATGTTGTCGGAATCCCTGCATTTCCCTTTCTTTCTGAAGTTTGTTCGGTATCGCTGAAACTATGCTATATCATTTGTTGCTCATTCTATACATGTGTTCAGTGTTGGAAGGATTCTTGGATTTCATTTAAGTGCTATAAAATTCTCGCTGTGATTGAGTTACCTTGAAGTTATGCTTTGTTTGAGATACTGCAGCACAGTAGGAGCATTCTTTGTTAAGAAGAAGAAACAAGAAAAGAAAAGGAACACGAAGAAAAGAATATCGCTTTTGTTCCGTGGCTTAAAGTTTCCAACATAAATTACCAAAAAGATGCTATTAAACCAAATTGGGAAATATAGAATGAACAAGAGGGCAAGGTATAGTTTTTGCAATCTACAAGAGCAAGTACAACTTGCATTTCCAGTGTGGTACAAGACACTGATTTCACTATAACTAAGACAAACACACCTAATCTCACCTTCATTTTGCACCAACTCGACTTTGTAATCTGTAAACCAATTATTTCTTTCTACTCATCCGATCGACTATGTAGAACTGGTGGTCTCCGGTTGGAAGTTTACTACTCTGTTGGGAATTTCGGAACCTATTACTTTCTATAGTTGCTTCCATTTTTGTACATGAAGGATTTCCACATTGACTCTTTTTTAGATTCTGCATGCTAACCTAATTTTGCTCCTGATTTCTAACGCTTGAGATGATGAGAGACATCCTCCGAGCGTGAAGAACTGAACCTCACAATTTGAGTACACTGAAGACAATATATATGCTTTACAGAGGGCCTTTTTTGTCTTTTAAGTTAGTTATGTTTTTACTTGTATACTCTGCGTTTACAAAGCTTCTGCACATATTGACTTGTTGGAAGAATATACTTTGCTTCAACTTGTCTGTCTTGAATACAAACCAAAAGGTAACCATGTCAAGTATTCACTTTAGGAGTTCAGGTTAGGTTTCTTTTCCGAGAGCATCAATCTTTCTTACCGAACCATTTATTTTCTAGCAAGTAATTTGTTCCCTGTTTCACTTTCCAAGTAATATTCCAGCTAAAATTTCCAAGCAAGGAATTGTTCTCTCTTTCTTTTTCTGTCCTGTGAAACATTAGTTTGTTTCTACATATATACGAGTGGGAGGCCCAGTATGTAAAGCAGCTTGTGTCTGATTGTTTTCAAGTCATCAGAGTTTCAAGTCGTCACAGGCTAGTAGGCTACACTACAGCCTACAGGTAAGGTTTCACATTATTGCAGGAGAATTATTTTGCCTTACGGTTGTTTTAGTTTATTTGACATTTTAGTTTCCACTTTCCAGTTTAAGTTTTAGTTCACTTTGTGCTTGTTTTAAGTTTTGTGGGGAGTGATAGCGTAAAGGGTAGGATGGATAAAACTTGAACCTTGGTCCTAGCGTGGGAGGTCATATCTTGCGTTTCGATGAAAATTTAAGCAACTTTATGTGCTATGTGGGGTCCATTGCGTGACATACTTAATCCTATTTAATGTAATTCGTAGCTATGGTCACCATAGCATAGCAGAACATTACTTATGGTCACCATTCCAGTACTTATGTCCAACTAGTACTCTAATGTGATCACTTTAACATAGCCCTTTGTCAAGTGTTCCTGATAAAACTTTTTTGACGATTAAAAAAAAATAGCTCTTTTTGAAAGTGGCACACTGGCACCTTAAAAATACTCTCAAGTTAACCCTGATGGGTTGACCTAGATTTTGGGACTTAGGGTTTGCTTCTTTCTAAGTTCTCAGGTTCGAACCTCTTAGAGCATCCACAATAGCTTAACAGAAACCAAAAACTTGCTAAAGTTAACAATGTTTGCTCAAATAAGTGATCACATTAAAATAACTCAGCAATCCCTTAGTCACTAACCAAATTTTTGTCATAAGATAATCAAAACTATCAACCTTTTCACATTAACCAAATTTAATGAACTCAACATCTCCTCAATCAAGTATACACCAGTAAACTTGTACTTGATTGAGGAGATGTTGGGTTCATTAAACCCAAAAAAAAAAGTTCGTTGAAAATGCTTTACAAAACTGTAATGTTGCATATGGTTACGTAAGTTGAATCTTAAACTTGTTTGCGTATCTTTCCTATCTTTTTTTCCAAATGTAACTTTTTAAACTTATGTGTTGAAGAGAAGCGTGTGATGGATCCAATTCCAGCATGGGTGAGGAGACTCTTGGATGTTTGGTATCTACGGCTATTAGTTCTCCTCAGTCTCGCTTTACAGATTATTCTTTCACTATTTGGCAATCGCAGAAAGTACATATCGTCACTATGGATTAGTATCCTTGTTTGGTCGGCATATTTAATGGCCGACTGGGCAGCAACTGTTGCCCTTGGCAAGATCTCAGATGCCCAAGGTGACAATGGCGATGCATTGAAGGCCATATGGGCACCTTTGCTTTTGCTACATCTTGGCGGCCCCGACACCATTACGGCATACTCTTTGGAAGATAATCAACTCTGGATGAGACACCTTTTCGGACTAGGGGTTCAATTTTCTGTTGCCGTCTACGTTATTCTTATGTCCTGGAAACGTTCATGGTTTTCAATTATGTCAATCCCGGGGTTAGTGGCAGGGTTGATCAAGTATGGAGAGAGATCGTGGGTTCTCTTGTCGGTGAGCCGTGATAAATCCGGGGTAATTGTTCCGTTTACCAGAGCATCAAATCTTGGCAATAATAATGACCCATGGGAGAATAAAAGTTCTATAACCGTTCTGTGTGTTGCCCATAGATATGTCAGGGTATTTAAGAAATTTATGGAGCTTTATGATGTCGACGAAAGTTGTGACAAATTCTCTCAGGAAAAACCTCTAGAGTTTGGTGACATGAATTTTTTCTGGAAAGTCATAGAGGTTGAAATGGGGCTCATGTTCGATTTATTATACACAAAGACACCCATAAACTTTAGGAAGGTTGGATGGATTCTGCGCTGCATCACTTTCTCTTGTACGGTGACTGTGTTGGTAGGATTAATCTTCCGGCCCATTTCGACTGGGGATGATGGAGATAAATGGCACAAGGTCGACATTGCCATCACAGAGGTTCTGGTTGTTGGAGCTCTGGCTTTGGAGATTTACGCAATCATTGCACTGTATTTATTCTCTGATTGGGCAATGCTTTGTCTAATTAAGCTCAATATCGGCAAACAGATATTCCAGCTGAGGGAAAGAATTTCGTGGCTTTTCCTCCCGAAACAACACGGGTATAAAACGATAGGGCAAGTCAATCTAATTGAAGATTGGCTCAAAAACCAAACTTCAGTCATCGAGCCAGATCGAGGTGTTGAATCCAATCAAAAGGTGGGTAGAAGAATACTTCGATCGTTGATGAGGTTCAGAAGGTGGTTAGAAGTATACTTCAAGGACATGCTCAAGAAGTATGTACAGAAGAATACTTCGACCATTGTCCCTTCTCTTCTGTTTGAGCCGATTTTACATTGTTGTCAATGTTTGACTATGCCTGATCTACACCGTAGGAGAGCCATTGAAGAGGACCAGGTTTGGAAAGAATTCTTCAACACGTCCTTGGAAGAGCAGATTATTTGCTTACACATGGCAACAGAAATCTACTACAACTTGGAAGTGGAATGGGATACTCGTGATGCAGCTGATCAAAACAGCAGGGATAGTATTTTGTCACAACACCACACGATGCCCCCCTCTAATTCGTCCTCGTCGTGGGAAGACAACAGAGAACTATGCAGAACTCTATCAAACTACATGATGTATCTACTTCTTATGCACCCTTCGTTTTTGCCTACGTCTGCAACCTACGATGTGATGAGAAACATTAACACCCCAGCAGACTTGGATGGTGCACAAGATGCAAGGGCAGCTTGCCTTTATTTGTGGGAAACAGATGAGTTCGAAACGGAAATAATTGTCGAACATGTAAAGAGTAAGCAGAAGGATGTGAGATGGGAAATGTTGAAGTTGGTGTGGGTGAGGATGCTATGCTACGCAGCAAGTAAGGGTCAGAGAAATGAGCATCTTCGACAGTTATCCCAAGGAGGCGAGTTTCTCACTTTCCTTTGGTTCTTTATACCACAATCTCAAATGTTCTCAGTCAGGCGGCCCCGTCCACATCCACCTCCACAGGCCCGGTCCTGAGATTTTCGGGGCCCTAAGCGAGTTTTAATGATGGAGCCTCTAAATATTTTGTATATGTATTAGTTGTTTGAAATGAGGACCAAGATTACCTTGTGTTGAAGTGGTAAATCTGGTCGTGACATCGAGTCTTACCTACAACCGTTGGCTTACATTTTTTTGTACAAGTTGTAAAAATATTGTTGGCTTTTAACAAGTCCGATCATGACTTGAACACGTGACTGAGTCACCTGGTTAACACTAAACCAGGTGATCCTTGACATGTGTTCAGTGTTAGAAGTATACTTGAATTTCATTTGAGTGCTATAAAGTTATCGCTGTGATTGTGTTACCTAGAAGTTATGCTTTGTTTGAGATACTGCAGCACAGTAGGAGCATTCTTTGTTAAGAAGAAGAAACAAGAAAACAAAAGGAACACAGAAGAAAAGAATATCGCATTCTGTTCCATGGCTTAAAGTTTCCAACATAAATTACCAAAAAGATGCTATTAAACCAACTTGGGAAATATAGAATGAACAAAAGGGAAAAGGTATAATTTTGCAATCTACATGTGCTAGTACATGCAACTTGCACATGTAGACACTGATTTCACTGTAACCAAGACAAACACACCTAATCTCACCTTCATTGTGCACCAACTCGACTTTGTAATCTGTAAACCAATTATTTCTTTCTACCCATCAGACTTTGTAGAACAGGAGGTCTCCCTGTTGGAAGTTTACTACTCTGTTGGGAATTTGGGAACCTAATAGTTTCCATAGTAATTTTTGTACATGAATCAGCTGGGATTTCCATATTGACTCTTTTTTAGATTCTGCAAACCTAATTTTGCTCCTGATCATTTTTAACTCTTGAGATGATGAGAGACATCCTCTGAGCATGAAGCACTGAACATCACAACTTGAGTACACTGAAGACGATGTATGCTGTGTAGAGAGCCTTTTTTGTCTTTTAAGTTAGTTATGTTCTTAATTGTATACTCTGTGTTTACAAAGCTTCTGCACATATTGGCGTGTTTCTACGGGACTACTAACCAAAAGGTAACCATGTCAAGTATTTGCTTTGGGAGTTTCGCAGGTAAGGTTTCTTTTCCGAGCATCAATCTTTATCACTGAACCAATTTCCAAGCAAGAAATTTGTTCCCTCCAAAGTAAGTTGGTTGGAAGCAAGTAATTTGTTCCCTATTTCACTTTCCGGGTAATATTCCAGCTAAAATCTCCAAGCAAGGAATTGTTCTCTCTTTCCTTTCCATTCCTGTCCTGTGAAACATTTTGTTCCTATATATACGAGTGGGAGGCGCAATATGTAGAGCACCATTTGTCTTATTGTTTTCAAGTCATCACAGTTTCAACTTTCCAAGTCATCACAGACTAGTAGGCTACACTACAGGTAAGGTTTTCACATTATTGCAAGAGAATTATTTTGCCTTAACGGTTGTTTTAGTTTATTGGCATTTTAGTTTACACTTCCCAGTTTTTAAATTTCCAGTTTAAGTGTTAGTTCAGTTTCTGCTTGTTTTAAGTTTTGTGGAGAGTGATAGTGTAAAGGGTAGGATGGATAAAACTTGAACCTCGGTCCAAGCGTGCGAAGGTCATATATTTGAGAATTTTTTTTTGACAAAAGCCTTTTGTTTTGAAGTTAAGGAAACTATCGGACAACCACAAATAATCAGTCTAGAGGGTTGAAAAAAATAACAGGATCCCTTCACTTTAGTTAGTAAATTCTAAGGCCAAGTATGCAAAGTGTTTACCCTTTCTAATGGACTTTTAAATACCAAGTAGAATTTGGCTTGTCTGCGGTTGCAGTACAGTGCGGTAAAAGAGATCGCAACCGTCGGATAGTGTTTTTAATAGTTCAGATTTGTTTTGACTCTTTTACCGGTAAGAGATTCAGCAAACCTGAACCATTGATTATCAAGATAAATGGTTCAAATTGAACCGCACAATCTTCTATGCAGGTTCTTTGAGTACTATTTGATACATCACCTTAAGACCAATCACATGATAGGTAATAATCATGTTAGGATAACTGCACTTGTGCACCATTTTATGGCACTTTATGTGCTATGTGGGGTCCATTGCATGACACCTATGTGATCACCAATGTATTACCTATGTCCAATTAGTACTTAAATGTGATCACCTTGACATAGCTCTATTTGGAAGTGGCATCTTAAAATACTCTAGATCAATTGGTCAAGACCTAAGACTTAGAGATTTGCTTCCTCTTCAACTGAAAGATTGTTAAAGTTAGCATTGTTTACTCAGGAATAACAAAATTAGCAACCAAATTTGGTCATTAGATAACCAAAACTACTAAACTTTTCACTGTAACCAAATTTAATGGTTCCATATCTCCTCAATCAAATATACCATCATCACACGAAAATGCTCTCTCTCTCTCTCTCTCTCTCTCTCTCTCTCTCTCTCTCTCTCTCTCCAGTTTCAAAAACTTCTTTTTTTGAAAATTTCATACGTGAAAACTGTTTTCAAAAAAATATTTAAAAAAACAGTTTCAAAAACCTTTTTGTTTCAAAAAATGTTTTTCTTCATAAAAGAAAACTGCTTTTTTTTAAAAAACTCTTTTCAAAATTGTTTTTTAAAAAGTATTTTTGATTTTTTTCTATTTCTAATAAACAGTTTGTATTAGTTTGAAAACTGTTTTTAAAAAATTATTTTCTTTGTTCACAATTTTTAGTTTCTTGTTGTTTGAAAAAGTTATGTAGTAAATTTTATTATGCCATCATTGGCGTCTATTTCGTTTACTTTAGCAACCCCTTAAAATGAATACAAAAGGTGATGTGACAATTTTTGTTTATCCAATTTTTTGGTTAGGCCATTGTGGATGCTCTTAGGTTCTATCTACTCTTTTGGGGCCAGTCCATACAACCTTTGCTCTGGCTTTAGTTGACACCTCCGCAAATGGGTGGTGGAATTGGTTCCATCATTCAAGGTGTGAGTAAGCTGGCCCAGTCGTTTGAGTTATAAAAAAGAACTCCAAAGTAGTTAGTTTGGGAGCAAGAATTTTGTTTTGTCCATTCTTAAAGATCTTAAGCTTTACAAAACTGAAATGTTGCATATAGTTAAGTAAGTTGAGCCTTAAACTTGTTTGCGTAACTTTCCTTTTTTTTTTTTTTCCAACTTATGTACTGAAGACGAGTGTGTGATGGATCCAATTCCAGTGTGGGTGAGGAGACTGTGGGATGAGTGGGATTTACGGCTACTGGTTCTCCTAAGTCTTGCTTTACAGATCATCCTTTCCTTGTTGGGCAATCGCAGAAAGTACATATCGTCACTATGGATTAGTATCCTTCTTTGGTCGGCCTATTTAATGGCCGATTGGATAGCAACCGTTGCCTTAGGCAAGCTCTCAAATACCGAAGTCAATTATGACAATGGCAACACATTGGGGGCCATATGGGCACCTTTGCTTTTACTACACCTTGGTGGCCCAGACACTATTACGGCTTTCTCTGTGAAAGATAATCATCTTTGGTTGAGGCACCTTTTCGGACTAGTGGTTCAATTTTCCGTTGCGGTTTATGTTATTCTCATGTCCGGAAACATTCCTGGTTTTCAATTATGTCAATCCCGGCGTTTGTGGCTGGATTTATCAAGTATGGGGAGAGAACATGGGTTCTCTTGTCGGTGAGCCGTGATAAATCCGGGAAAATTGTACCGTTCGGCAATGTAGACAGTAATTACACATCGGATGATAAAAATTATATACACGGTTTATGTAATGCCCATAGGTGTGTCAAGGCATTTAAGGAATTTACAGAGTTTTATGACATATGGGGTAACCAGATCAAATTGGAAAAGCCTCTAGAGCTTGATGACATAAGCCAGTTCTGGAATGTCATAGAGGTTGAAATGGGGCTCATGTTCGATTTGTTATA
>BPLS01027905.1:0-23677 GCA_019656275.1 Rhododendron kiyosumense
TCTCTCTCTCTCTCTCTCTCTCTCTCTCTCTCTCTCTCTCTCTCGTGTAACCTTTGCCTTCCAACCTCAGAACTTTGAAAGGGCCTAACGCCCCCTCGACTTACCTTGGACTAGGTAAAGGAGCATGATTCTCTTCACGTCAGAGCAACCACAGATCTTTTTGCCTCTGATCTGGGTAGATTGCCTCCACACACAATGGACATTGCATGTGCACTATATCCTAAGGGATCCGTTACCTCAAACTTACGCTTCGAGCCATACTCTGCCTACCTCGGTGGAATTACTGGTCAGGAGGCTGTTACTCAATAAGTAACCTTCACTCCTCACAATTAGAACTCCATGATGGCCCATGCCTCTACTCACCGTGAGTGGAGGCACATAGTAAGCTCGCCATACTCTTGGACTCACAACCTGCTAATTACCCCATGGCCCATGCACAAAGCCAGCTTGCCATACTGTTAGGCCCCGTTTGTTAAAGCTCCTGGGAGTTGGGATTGGATTACTAAGCTGAAGGGATTAACAATACTGCGTTTGGTTTCCAAAATTGGTTCGGATTCGTAGTCCGTTAGGATAACGAATCCGGGGATTAGGGGGTATTAGCAATACCCTATGGGACTTGGTATTCATAATCCGAACCCAACCCCTTCTCATTACCAATTCATTCTCATTACCAATTTCTTCTATCAATTCAATCTCATTATCTAATCTCATCTCAAACAAACATGATATTAATAATCCCATCATCTAATCTCATCCCAAACAAACATACTCATTATCAATCCCTTCTCATTACTAATCTCATCTCCTTACGAATCACAATCCTAATACCATCTCCTTACGAATCATATCCATTTATCACTGTTATCAAACGGGGCCTTGGAGATTTATGTAAGGAATGAAGGGTACTAATTCTCAATATGCCCGAGCAATTAATAGACTAAACAGAATGTTATTAAGCCACTAAGGAGCAAAGCGAAACCATTGCAGGCTCTCTAATCAGTAAAGAGGGGAAGGAGATGATGCCTCATATAGCATTAGAAATGTTATTATGACCTCATGTAACCTTTGCTAGCCCCTCTCGTCCTTGAAATCTTGCATTGGCTCCATTCACCTCAATTTAACATTGCTACTCAAGTCATTCTGGTTTTTCCATGCATTGGTACTTTCAAGTCATCAAGTGTCAGCCTTGGAAGTGTCATTTGGTGACCCACCATAGCTCCACAACTTCTCCACTGATTGATTTATATGAGTATGCCATCTTGGCTCAGCTTGCCCAAGCCTCGAGTATGGGAGAGATTATAGAAAGGGTAGTTAAGAAAAGGGATTAAGAGCATCCACATTTGACTCTTTGAATAATGCTTAATTTCATTATGTTCTTCACAAATTAAACTAATTAGGTGTTGGGTTTGTGTTTTTAATGCTCTTAATAGTTAATTTTTGAGATGATGGGTGGTGGATGCTTGGCTCCAGCGGCAACTCGCTCCTACCTAGAGACGATGGCTAATTTTTTAGTTGATCTATGAAGTTTAAGGGGTTTAGGTAAAGATAAGAGTAGAGTTTACTTCAATTTTTGCTAGACTAAGTTTCCAAAATTTTTGATGCGTTGTATGTTATGTTGAAGATACGTTTTCATAATATATTTTCATTAGTGTTTGCAAATTCATCATGTTCATTATTGTTATGCAAATACGGTCCGGTTATCATGTTTGTCACTAGTGTTTAAAAATTGAACATGTTTATTAGTGTTATGCAAATACGGGTTATTATGTTTGTCACTAGTGTTTGAAAATTGATCATATTCATTAGTACCTTTATGAAAATAAGGGTAATGTTGGTTTAGAAATTTGTGTTTGTTTGAAAGTTTTCATGATTTCTAAGTTTCAACAATCGAACTTCAAGAATTCTTTTTTATTTTGTTTGGTTCGTTTGAGTTTCATGATAGATTGGTTTGGATACATTGTGTAATTAATTTTTTCTGAAATATGTCAATATATAGTTAATGGTAGATTATCATATTTGTAACCTAATTTTATCATGTTTGTAACCTATTTGTCATGTTCTGGATAATCTAGATTTATTTGTTCAAAAGCTATCATGATTTCTGTTTTTTTTTTTTTTTTATAGTTTGATTTTTTTTTTATTTTGTGTTGTGTTTCAAAGTTTAGGGAAATGAAAATTTGAGAGAGAAGATTAGGAGAGAGAGAATTTAAAAGATTTGGTGAGAGAAAGGTTTGAACGGTTGGAGAGAGAATTGATATAATTAGAAAAGATTTGAGAGATTTAAAAGATTAGGAGAGAGAAAGGGCAGTTTAGGATTTATTTGAATTTGAGGATGGAAAGATAAGTTTTCAAACCCACTAGGATGAGGAATTAAGTATTTATATAGAACGGGATCCCTATTTTTTTTTTATCCGAGGATCCCTATTTAAGTTCCCCTTTTTTCATGATTTTCATGTATTTCGATATGAATAAATACGTTTTCCAACCATCGGTGAGAAGGTCATTTGTACTCATTTTTTTTTTCATGGTGTGTTCATGTTTTTGATGTTTATTTATGTGATTTCATGAATAAAACATGTGTATTCATGTTTTTCCGTGGTGTATTCATGAAAAACATGGCTGGTTAATTTATTTATGTTTTTTATGGTGGATTTAAAACATGTTGTATTCATGTTTTTTGATTAATTTGGTCATATTTTTTGAATAATTTATTCATGTGTTTTCATGAATAAAATATGGTGTATCATATTTTTTAAATAAATCATAGTGTATTCATGTTTTACGAAAATTCACAAAAAATAAGGAGAATATTCACAAAATTAAGAGAGAGAATAGTTTAGAATATATCCATTAAGGATTTGGAAAATTGAAAATTGGAAACTCCCTCTATTCCTATATATTCATTAATCATCCCATGATTTTAGATAACTGTAATTACTATAATCCCACTAATTTAGGAAAATATACATGCACCTACATATGAATATCTTATTAAAAGGGTAATATGGAAAATTCATCATCTGAAAGGATGACAGCATAACTGTTCAAAAAGTGCTGAATGAATACTTACGTGGGATGAAATTTGAGGATGGATATTTAAAAACTTCATTAAATCTAGAGGTTCTTAAATAGTAGTCTTGTTCCCAAGTGTTTCTAAGGAATTAGTCTTAGTTAATTTAATAGTAGTTTATTTTCTTGTCCAACCCTTTAAAAGCCCAGGATCTCCATTTCTTGCTTCTAATCTTCTCTCTCCCAAATCTTCTCCCTTCGAATACCCAACCAAATTATAAGCTAGAACATGAAGGAAAATATCAAAATACTAACCACAGTCACCATAGCCTTTACAGCCTGTTTGGATGGGGGAGATGGAGGCTGAATTTGTAAGCGGCCAGCTTTGGAGTCCCGGCCCCACGTAAATCCGGTGTTTGGGAAGTAAAAAGTGCAGGTGGATTTGCTCCCGGATTTTGCAAACTTGGGATTACAAATCCACCTCCAGGAGGATTTATGAACGACAAGGTGGGGGGTGTTGCTCAAGCAGGGTTCCGCATGGTGGTTGAATGACCTCTCTACCCTAGCCTTTTCTCGTTTGTTACTCGTATGGGTCAAGAGAGAGAGGGTTTGGATGAATTAGGCTGTGATGAATCTAGGCGAATTTGAGTTTTGATTTTGGGTTTGGATGAATTTAGCTTTTTAAAGGATGATGAAGAAAGGAGGAATTATTTGATGTGGCACATGTGTATGTTATCCTAGGAGCTTCAGTAATCTAAACGGTGCAAATGCTATCCTAGAAATTTCAGTGATCTGACGGTCCAATTATTTTGGTGTGGCACATATTGTTTAAACATTTGTAAGATAAATTGAAGGTATTTTATTCCAAATTAATGGTAAATATTAATTCATTCTAATTACTATAAAATAAATCAATTTTGAGCATTAAAAAATAAAGTGGGGGCAATTTAGTCTTTTAACATTTTATCAACCCTCCAAATCCCCCTTCTAAAAAAATCATCCAAACACTTACACCCTTCTTAAGAGGTGGAGTCACTATGCTTAACATATCACCCCTCATTACACATCCACCCTCATTCTATATCCACTCAAAATAAGTCTTCTATCCAAACAGGCCGTTAGGGTGATGGATAATATGTGAAAAGTGTATCTGTAACCAAGAATAATGTTTTGATGTCCATGAAATTGTATTAGTATCCATGAGAAGTGTATTAAAATGCCTAACTTATCTGGTATTATATTCTTATTATCCACCACCCGGTGGGTTATGCTCTAACGACACGCCAATATATATAAATCTTTTGAAACACTAACATCAAAAGTTTATACCAAATTTATAATTTCTCACAGATATGCTAAAAATTTAAGACAAATGTACTATTACTCAATCGAAAATTTTATTACATTGATAAATTCATAAAATAAGCCGATGTTGATTTAAGATCGAAATATTTAATTGTACAATCTTATCGTGATTTATTATTATGATCAATATTTAATTGTACAATCTTATCGTGATTTATTATTATGATCAATATTTAATTGTACACCTTAGGGTTGGAAGGAAATGGGGATGATCAATCGCGGTTAACGGAATTTGCGTACAATAACAACTATCATTCGAGTTTGGGAATTATTCTATATGAGGTCTTATATGGACGGAAGTGTATGTCCCTTATCTGTTCGTTTGAGGTTGGAGAAATGTGACTTTTAGGACTTGACTTGTTGGAGGATGAAAAAAAAACTATTTGAGAATGGTTTGTAACTGCTCGGAGTACTAGACCAAAAAAAAATATTGTGCAGATAATCGTAGGAGGAACTTTGAGTTTGCGATAAAAGATATGGTGTTTCTTAAGATGTGCCATGGAAAGGAGTTAATCGGGATTAAAAAAAAAAAGGGTTGAGTCTTCGCTATATTGGACCATTTGAGGTTTTGGAAAGAATTGATGAGGTGGCCGGTAGGTTGGCTGAAGTTCATAATATTTTTCATGTATCGATGTTGAGGAGGTATGTGCATAGCCCGTCCCATGTTATTGATTACGAGTCACTTCATGTTTGGGATGATTTAACCTATGATGAGCAACCTATTGAGATTCTAGATACGAAGGAGAAGGTGTTTCGCAACAAAAAAACAGTTTTATTGGTCAAAGCATTGTGGCGCAATCACATGATTGAAAAAGCTACATGGGAGCGTGATGAGGAGATGCGCGAGAAGTACCCACATTTGTATGATTGAGGTTAGTTTGCAATTTCAAGGACGAAATTTATTTTAAGGGGGAAAGGATGTTACGGCCTAGAATTTTTATTTATCTTATTAATTTTTTTGGATCATTATTAATTGAAAATGTTATGGTGTGGGTCCTAATTAGCAATTTTCTTTTCTATGCAATATAGTTACCACATGCATTATTATTAGTTCAAGGGTACAGGTATAATTATTCATTTCATTAGTTAGTCTATATTAGTTGGATTTATACGTAATTAACTAATTAGCTATAATTTAGGGATATTGTGAGTTAGTGGGTAGTTTTACAAGTTACATTTAACATAGAAAACCACAACAGACTAGGGTTATATCTCTTGAGAGAATATAGAAGCGAGAACTTCTGATTTTTCGAGAGAGAGGAAGCCGTAGACTTTTGGTAATCCGCTGATTAGGTAAGCGACTGTTGAAACCTTATTTTTTGTTCTCTTTTCCGTTCTCTGTATTGTACATGATGAAGTTGACTTTTGGAATGTATGGTTCGGTGGGTTAATGAGAGGTATTGGATTCCATTCTTTGGCATTATTAGTCTCTTTTAATACTATGGATATGGAAATATGGATCAGTAGTGGAGATGCGGTGTGTGATGTGATTGTGGAACCAAATGTCAAGAATGGTGCATGGCGGTGTGTAGCGTGGGAAACATTGGCGGTCGTGTGGGTTGTGCACGTGGATTGGAGGCATGAGTTTGGGTTTGTAGTCTTGGTGTTTGCTGTTGGGTAGTAATTAGGATTAGGCTAGTTTTATTTTATTATTTTACTCGTATGTAGGCAGTGTCCTGTATCTACTCAGTATATTAGCTCTTTGCTCTTTTGTTCAGGTTAGCGTTCTCTTTGCACATTCGATTTCATTATCTTTGGACACAAGTAGGGGTGTGCAAAAAACCCGTGGCCCGACGGACCCGACCCGACCTGAAGGGTTTTGGGCGGGGCCGAACATGTGGTTCGGTCAGGTACGGGTATATTTTTCCAAAAAAATCAGTTTTCGGTTTGGGGCTCGGAGTGATGTTTTTCTTACCCGACCCGGCCCAATCAAAAGACGAACAATTCATATAGATTACTTTGGTTTTGGTCGGACCCGACCCGACCAAAAAAATCGGGCACGCGGACAGTTATTCCCACTCTTTCGGTTCGGGTTCGAGGCAAAAAAAACAATCGATACCCGACCAGTCGGGTTCGGGTTCGGGGCCAAACCCGACCCGCGCACACCCCTAGACCCAAGTGAGTGGTTAAGCATGTTACGTATTTGCGAACTTCCCCGTATCCCTTAAATTATTGTTTTAGAAAATTAATGATTGAAATTGAGAACATATATTTGTTTTATTTGGTTCTTGAAATTGGCATGCGGATTGGTGAAACCATTTGCTGATCGAATAATCTTTTGGTGAGAACTTTGTGGATATTGATGGGAACATTTATTTTGGAAGTCCAGAGAAATTAATCCTTTGTGTGCGGGTGACTCTGGCCATTAGGAAAGAGACCGGATTAGGCCGATGACCCTAATACTCAACGGTTGTTATTGACCGGATCGATCTTAGGGAAAAGTTCCACGGGCTGCTTACTCATGGTGACTCTAAGTTCCGATATTGGATCCAATTTTAAGATATTTACTTACTAGCATTTGGTACTATTGATTTTGGTTGTGGTTCCCCATTGTTGTTGGAGATTGGATTGAGAACACCATTAAGATTTATCGGATGAATCGTTAATTGAATTAATGGATTATTTTGTTGTTCACCACATCTGCCAAATTTATATTTACATGGTAAATTATTTTGATCCCTGTTTCAGAGCTTTATTCTAATATACATGCTTTGCCATTCACTGAGCTCGTCAGCTGACAGATTTATTCCAACTTCTTTTTCAGGCAAGTTGGGCAATTAGGAGGACTTTAGTGGCATCTCGGGGATTTAGTTTGGTTGACCTCCTTAGGGTGTCTCATCATATTTTTATTTTATTAATCGCTTCCGCATTTGAAACATTTGTTAGTTATTGAATTCTTTTTATTATTGGTGGATCACTTGGTATTATTTGGTTCGTGGGATATTTGTGCCCCATGTTTTTTGTTGAACTTAAATGGTTGGAGCTGTTTTTAATAAAAAAAAAGTGGTTGGCTGTTTAGTAGTTCTTTGCTTTGGAATTTATTTAAATTTCTTTTTAGGCTGCGTGGTCCATGGATTAGTCTCATGGTTCACGGCCGGTCACTTACCATTTTGAGGTGTGACAACAATCTTATCGTGATTTATTATTATGAGTTTAACATATTTCAAATGATATCCACATCCATAGAACATCCTGCTGATAAATTTACCATGAAGTCATCCAAATACTCTAAAAATATGATAAATTTGTTGTACAGTCGTAAAAAAAATTCTATTTATTTAAGAAATATATCACAAACGTGTCACGTTCGTGGCATCATAAATTTATCATAAAGTAAATTAAAAACCTTTCTAAAAACACATACTCCACTTATGAAAATCTATAACTAAAGAGAGATTACACTGTTATTATGACCAATTTATCGTGTCATTGTAAAACAAATTTACCGTAATGTCCAAAATTATTATAAACTTGTCACCAATATGATGAGTTTTGACAAGTATGATGTGAATCGCAATTTATCAAAAAGTAGTAAAAGAAACAGCAAAGAAGAAGATCCGTGGATTTCATCGAATTATCACCACCACTAGCCTCCTCCCTCCCTCTCTCAGACAGGATGGCTTTTGATTTGGCTGTGTAAATCAAATACCCATTTTATATTTCCAATTTGAATTAACCTATTGTTATGGAGATTAGACTTTTCCTCAACAAAATTTCACAAATTAATGCTACGTATATATCTACAGATGTCTGTATGTACATAGATAGTAAGAAAAAAAATTGATAAATTATACAATTAGAGGATTGAATCTTAGCACACGAATATGAATAGGATGGAAACTCGTGAGTTCTAGTATCAATTTGGTGATCTTTCATTTCCACGTACCACTCTCAGGTTGAGACGTTTGTGGGTAATTCAATGTTGTAAAAACTGGACCGACCGATCGAACCAGTTGACCCGCCTTGAATCAAAAACCGCCATAAATCATAAACTGGCCTCATTTATAAAACCACTTGTAATAGACGATTGAACCGCTAAACCGGGAACGGGTTAATTGAATCGAACCGGTGAAAATTTGAACTCGCGTTGAACAAAAAAAAAAATTTCAAACGCCAATAAACTGGGATTCTTGGGGCCAAGTGTACTTGCCTTGGGTAGTACACATATGAATAGGCCTATCAATGGATTGGATTGGATTTGAATTCAATCCAGATCCGAAATTGCTCGAATTTGATCCGGTTCCGAACTTCATAAATTCGATAGTAATAATCCGAATCCGTAAAATTGTATATCTGATCTGAAAATCCGAAACCGATCACATTTTTATTAAATTCCAAAATTTTAGGAAAATATTAAAAATATTCATATTTTTCCCCAGAAAATGGGGAGAGAGAGAGAGAGAGACGCATCCAGATCTCCTCTTTGCCACCCATCGCTCTCGCTCCAATGGACTGCCACTAGTGGAGGAATCTGCTGCCCCCGCCGTACAGCTGGGGTGGCTCTGTTGTTGGAGTTCGCGCTGTTCAGCCACGTCGGAGCTGTGAACGGCTATTTCCCGGCGTCCGGCGAGGACTGGTTGCGTAAGAGTGTTGCGTGTTGGTCTGAGAAGTGTTGGAGCGCCATTTCTTGAGAGAGATCGATGATAGCCGTGGAAAACCATTGACCGCCATTTCTTGATTGTAAATCATAGTAGAAACATAAGAGCATTCCCAATGGGGATGTAAAATCAGGTGCTATAGTTATAATAGCACCTAGATGTAAAAAAAATTGCTCCAATGGGGATGGAAAATAACAATTTCGGAGGTGGAAAATGGCATAAATGGGAACGGGGATGTATATTTGCATCCCCTTTTGGCTACAGCTATAATTTGATAGGTCATCACTAACTGATTGTACTAGAATTTTGGACAGCCGGAGGTTACCTGATTTCGTCGGAAAATCGTCGGAAATTGGAAGAACACGCCAGAATCTGGTAGAACACGCCGGAATCCGAAGATGACCGTCTCCTACCCCGATTCTTGACGATCCATGGACGACACATATGCATGCCGCCGGCTGTGCCCTTCTGAAACTCTCGCCAGCTGTGCCCCTCCGGCTGTGATTTCCCTTCGTTCAGAGAAAGGGAGAGAGGGCTGGGTTCTGAACCAGAGAGAGAGAGAGAAAGAGAGAGAGGTCTGCTGCAGAGAGAGAGAGGGGTCGTCTGGTTTGAGGGTTTGAGATTGGGGCGTCTGTCTGTATTGTTCGTGGAGAGAGAGAGAGAGAGAGAGAGAGGATGAGAAGATGAGAAAGAGTAAAGTTGGGTTGGGTTGGAATCTCATCCAATCCGACCGTTGGTTTTTATTTTTTATTTTTTAGGATCCGGCTGTTGGTTATGGAAAAAAATTGCAACTGTCTTTTTTTTTCACTGTCTATAAATGTGTGTTAATAGGATTTTAGATAACAAAAATTTTCTTCATTCTTTACAAAAACCCTCCAAAAAAAAATAGTGTATCAATTATGGTAGAAGAAAGTCGTAGTGCGAGAAGAAAATCGTTCAACTCTGATCAAGATAAAGCAATTTTTTTTTTGGAATAATTTTTTTTTTAAATCCTCGATTACCGGATACCAAAATTATTTTTCAACGGAAGTAGTACTTGAATTAGGGTTAAGAAAGTTGAGAAAAATTGAGGAGGAGAGAAAGTTAGTTAATTATCCATCCTTTTTTTACATCTCACCATTGGATAGGAGTGGATTCTATTTTACATCCAACTAACTTTTAACCACTTTTTACATCTAAAATAACTATCCGTCACCTTCTAAAAGCCAATACATATGGAGGCAATCAGCTGTGAGTCGGGGGAGTAGGTGAAGAAAAATTGGGTTTTTTAAAATTATTTTTGAATCGGATTAAAAATGGATTTAATCCGATACTGGATTTAAATCATCAGATTACAGATTGACATTACCGGAAGGATTTGAATTATCAGATTACGGATTGACATTATCAGATTCAGATTAAATTTTCCAAAACGAATCCGGATCAAATTCAGTCTATTAGGCCTACATACGAACCCCACCCTCCCTTTCATAGATGAAACTGTTACTACCAAAAGGATTTTCTACTCGATGTGGGACGGAGGAAAAACATGAAAACTGCACCCCTTTCAAAGATTCAACACATTTGTTAATGTTAACCCTTTTATATGCTGACTTTTTTGTTCTTTTTACACCATAAATATATTTTTAATATAATTATGACATAACGGTTCAATTTCAGTTTGATCGCGGTTGAACTAATGATCCGTCCACCTGGTCCCTTTTCCGATTCACTACCCAGTCCAGTTTTTAAACATAGGTGAGTATTTCTTAGTCTGAGAATGACAATTACAACCATTCAACTTCTTAATCTTGTCAAAACATTAATGTGAAATAAATCATGTCGATCAAATATCAATATATATATATATATATATATATATATGGTTTTGGAACAAATAAAGCTTGGATGCATTTGTATTTTTAAGCTTTGAGGTGTGTTATCCAACTATCGGTTGGATGCGTTTGTAATTTTAGGCTGTTATCCTTTGATGTAACCCTGTCAAGTTATATAAAATGTTTCGTTTGCCGAGAAAAAAATAACAAATAAAGCTTGGAGAAAAATATAGTGACACTTAATATATTGTAATTTGTTAGGATTGGGGGAGTCACACGCACACAACACAGACACAATGGGAAGAAGAAAAAAAATCCACTATTTAAGACTAATAGTTTTTAAAAAAAAAAAACTCTGGAGGAGGAGCACCTTGACCCGGCTCAACTTTACTCCCTCTCACACACCTCTGGTTCTCTCACACACTCTCGCCAGACTCAGCTCTCTCACAGTTTTGCCACTCCTTACACAATCCACATGCTAAACTTAGGAGTAATCTATAGGCTGTCAAATATTGGACTTCGACAACCTTCTTCCATTGAAACGAGGAGGGTGGTAGTTGGGAATGACATTAATCAAGGTGGTACTTGGCAAGTGGAGGAAAAATCAGAGCCAATAATCAACAGATATTCTCAACGAAAGTTAAACAATGAACGACTCGGATTATATTATAGGCACGGGACAGGATGGGTGCACAAAAGACCTCAAACTTCCAACTAAGTGACTGTGTTCCGATTATTTTTTCCTTTTGTTTTTTTAGCTGATTCCCATATTGTTCTTAGTAGAGAATGTAAATCATATTCTGAGCAATTTTTTTTTTTAGGTCTTTTTAGCCTTTTGACAAATAAATTAGCAATGTTTTTTTGTCAACTTCGAACTACTACTTTATTTAATACGATCGAGAATTACACTGTTGATAAATATAAACAAAAGTAGTCACCTGCAGTGAGAACGCAAGTAACCCTTTCATCAATATCAACTAGTCTTTTAGCATATTAATTGTTGGGATCTGAAAAGCTAACATTGATTTGAGCAAGTAATTTCTCTGGGAACCGAGAAATCGAATACTTTCCAAACTACTCATAAAAACAGTACCATCATCTCAACAATATATAGAAAGATTTTGTTCTACACACACACACACTTCAATGGAAATGAATTTAAAGTGAGCTAGCTATATGTAACATGCATCACCAAAAGGGAAATGTTCATAGAATACCTGAATAAATTAGTTTGTGAAGAAGATAGGAGCCAGACCACTGGAAATCGCAAACTTAAGCTCGAGTGGTAGAGTAGATGGATGGATGGATTGACTGGACAGGTGGAAACACGAAGCCCTTAAAGATCTACTTTGGGTAACCAATGAGCTCCCCTGAGGATCTCTTTTTGTCTTTGTGATTGGTATCGCTTTTAATCGATATGTGGACTTTCGTCAATCGTCACTATAGCTCCGATACCATGAGTGAACTTAGGAATTCTGTGTTATTTGATCTAAATAAGAGCAGAGAAAAACAAATCAAGAAGAGGAGAGAGAAGGAAAGGAAAAACTTTGAGAGAGGGAGGGAAGAATTCGATTACAAAGAGAAGATTACAGCTGTTATAGACACTAAGGCTCCGTTCCAGAACATCTTCTTAAAAAATAAGTACTTATTTCACATTTTTAAACTCAAAAATAATGTAAATAAAAAAAAAATTTTTTTTTTTTCCACTGTATAAAAGATCTCGATAAGATCTATCAAACAAGATCCATATTGCTAGAAAAATTATTTGCGTAAACACATTATTTTTTAGCTTGAAATTGCCTTCTTAAAAAATAAGTACTTATTATTAGTTCCGGAACGGAGCCTAAATATAGTTACACTACATTGTTACACTACATGTTATGTGAGGTCTAATTTGCATTTCACTAAAATTTAAAAGAGGTCTAATTCGCATTTCACTAAAATTTAAAAAAATATTCATAAATTTTAAAATATTATTTTATGGGACTATGTAAACCTTAAACACCTCATCTTGTTTGACACCTTTCACACGTGGGAACAAAACAGCTCTAACCTCCACCAATTCAAACTTCAATTTATTTTTTTAATTCATTAAACTTTATCTACTCTATTTTAGGAAACTTAAGGAGTGGAATAAGAGTATACGGGAGACACCAACTACACAATCTGCACTTCACTTCACTTGCAAACCTCATCCTATTTAACTGCGGTTACGTACACACTATTTTTTTGAATTATTGAGGTACAATACTAGTATAGGCTCAGTTGTTGCCATAATTACAACGATGCCACTCCTGACATGCTCTACACTATTCCAAAAGTTCCTTTCCATTTTTCTTTTTCTTTTTAGCTTTCCTCTTGTTATATGGAACAGGAAAATGGTCCACACTAATTTTTGAGTGGAAGCATAATGATAACAATTTTGTGCACCTTCGCCTCTTTTAATAGTTACCCTACAAACATTTGTGAGATATGTTGTGGGTCTTCCTTCAATAATCGGAAACCGTGAATTTTGTAAAATTTCATTTCTTAATTAGGAAGCCCCATACATATTAAGCTCAATTGCATATTGGTAATTAAATTGATCGAAGAAAATTCAATAATGCTCTATTTAGTTCTAGACTCAATAGTTGGATTTTGCATATCAAATTCATTACCGATATCCGATTAAGTGAAATTTTTGCAGAACTCTTATCAAATCATTTTGAATGATGGGGCAAAATACTACTACTTAGGTCTATTTTGGCTTAATATTTCTGGAGAATTATTATTTGTCTTCATTCAATATATTTTTGCATTTGTTAATTTTGCGTCAATTTTCTTGGATTTGTTGGTTCATCTCAACAAAAGAATTATTCAAAATGTCTTCGCATTTCATAGCTTTGCATGAATTTTTGATAGGTTACTAGTTCGTCTCTACAAGAAGAATCTATACAACAAAAAATTATGACTCAAAATTAAAATTTTATTGAATAAAGACAGAAATGATTCAAAAACATGCATGTTTTGGATTTTGTTGTCTTTATTAAAAAAATTAGTTTCGAATATAATATTTTACTTTTTAGATTCCTCTCATTAACATAAATCAATAATCTACAAAATATTGATGCAAAACTAACTACTACAAAAATATTTTGAGTAAAAACAGAAAAATAATTCGAACGAGTTATTAAGCCAAACCACCAATATTTTTTTGGCAACTTCGAACTACTACTTTAATACGATCGAGAATTACACTGTTGATTAATAAACAAGAGTCACCAGAGAGAACGCAAGTGACCCTTTTCATCGATACATATCAACTAGTCTTTTACTAGCATATTGTTGGATTCAGATCCTCTGTGAGAATTGCCCTTCATATTGTTGGGATCTGAAAGGCTAACATCGAGCAAGTAATTTCTCTAGGAACCTAGAGGCTTATTTACTTTTTTGGTTTCCAAAGTATTAGCAAGTGGCCAATTTCATCCTCAATCTAAACATTTGTCCAATTTCATCCTAACATTTAAAATACATGTCAATTTGGTCCCCACTTCTAACGGCATCCCTCTTGTCTGTTAAAATGGAGGGCATCTGTGATATTTCACTCCATACACTACAACAAAATGGGAAAAAAAAAACTAAAAAAAAAACCCATCAGTGGCCTTCCAATATCGATCTGAAGAAAGAGGAGGTGGGGAAGGGAGATTCTAACAGGAAAGGAGAGGCACTCTCAATTAACAACGCTCTTCGTAGACGATCTTCCTTCGGATATCATAGAGATTTGGATCTACAACTTATTTTTAAGAAGTCTTTGGTATAGCAAAATCAAGGTGTGCACTTAGATATTTGGAGTAAGGAGGTCAGAAGTTCAACTTCTCTAATATTCTAATTTAACTATTCTAAGAATACTAAATTTCACTGAGAAAAAAAAAACTGTAAAAGATACAAAAATAAGATGAAATAAACAAGTTAGGCAAAATAGAATCACTTTGAAAAGTGTCTTTACGGCAGCAGGGAATTTGAATATAGTTGTTGGAGTTTAAAATCCTATCCATGTGGAAACCCAAGTTTTCCACCTCCAATAATTGTGGGTTTCACCGTGCGTATATTGCAAAAATTTGAATCGTTTATTTTGTAAGACTCGTAAATTAGTATATTATCACAAAAAGATAAGCTTTTATCGGACATGAATAGGTATTAAAAATTAAATTTTGGATTTATAAAATCGTCAGAAAATAAGTTTACAGTTAAATTATCCATGACCGACTATTTTATAAACTAAAATTTAATTTTTAATGTGACTATCGATATCCAATAAACATGATTTTTAACGTGAATGTACCACTTTGCGAGCCAAGATGAACGGTTCAGATTATTAAAAAAAAATACACAGTGGATCGAGCCCGCCATAGGTGATGAAAACCCCCCAGAGGTAAAATTGTTGTCGTACCTTTGAATTTGCATAATTACAATTGTACAATTGCTCAAAATAGCGTTGCTATTGTGCACTGCAGGATCCCTCGCAACATAGACATTTTGGATCGGAGGAGATCTGAGCTCCAACTTTACGCCTGACCCCCTCTTTTATTTTGCCCTCGACGCTAATTTCAGGATAGTCTCTGAAATAGGTTATACGATGTAGATGGGTCGTGCTGTTGGACGATCTATGTTGTGTTGAGTCGAGTCATGCCATGGAGACGATCTGTAACAATTTTGAGATAGCATTTAGAGTGTATGAATCCCTTGAATCTTCGGGGGACTATCTTAAGGGATTGCAACCCTTAACAATCTCTGTCGATAGTCTTGTATTTATGTTGAATAGTTACTCTTACAAACATATTATTATCAACATAGTTGAGATGTAGGTCGTTGGTTATGATACCTTTTATTCTCGTTTTCTTTTAATCATTGTAACTTTGGTTCATTGATTAATAAAATTTTCTTTGCTAATAAGAAAAAAAGAAGAAGAAAAAGATGTGGAATCGGAATCCCTAGTATCGTTCTCAATTAATCTAACATCTATTAATTGCTTTCCTAGATTAATTTTAGTTTAATTAAAGAAACCATTCCAAACTTCCATTCACTTTCGAATTAAATTAGAAATAGATTAAATTTACCGTAACTAGTTTAAATTCCATGCATACCATTTTGGATCTAACCGCTATTCTTCAAATTAATAGGTAATTCTTAATTTTGTAAATATAATTTTGGTGCGGCAAATCAATAAGCAACCATGCCCCTATTCAATGATTAGCACAAAAGGTCTTCATGCGGTCGCCTCTAGGATACAAAAGCACGACCACAAACTGTAATCTCACTCCGGCCGCACACTACTGAAGTGCACAGTCACACTATCACAGAGCTTCTCCCAACACTTTCCTTTTGCTCACAAAATATAAGATGAGAATATAATATAAAAGAAAACAAAAGAAACCAAAAAGATACCGAAAATTATTCAATACTCCCAGAGTTTATGAACAATATACTCCCTCCTCTCACATAACATGTGGGTCCCATATGTGTCCTCTATGTGGGACCCACATGTTATATGAGAGGAATGAGTATACTATTCATATACTCCGGGAGTATTGAATAATTACTCAAAAGATACATGGGAAGTTCACAAACTTGTACTATTGAAATGCTAGAGCATCCCCTGGACATGTAGGTGAAGGTAATCCTCTTGAACTCGTTTAAGCCTAGAAATCTGAAAAATACGTATTTTCCTAATTTATGAGAGCATCTCAAAACACCCCTCATTCCTCCACATCTCCATATTTTACTTTACGGATTGAAACAAATGCATCCTCCAAAATACTTTGATAACGGGAGGTTTCTAACGTTACATGATAATCCCTTTACAACATCATAACTCACATGTTAAAAATCTAATATAATTGAGAGGTTCAATGGAAATCCGAGAATAAAAAATTGAAATCAAATCTGGGGTTACAAATATATGGGAGTTACAAAATCATGTATGAAACGTTTTGCATTTCATTAAAATATTACCACACTAAACCCAACTAACTAAAGCTGTTTCTAATCTACTGGACAAACGTTAGAATCATCCTGAGCTAAGTTTGGACCATACCCCACCAAAGAACTTAAGGTGATGCCATCGGTTTTGAAGAATTTCTGCAGCCAGAACCGAGTATCAACAGCCATTTCGTCCTTCCAAACACCACTCTTATCAACCTGGAGGGAAGTAAGCTTGGGGCATTTTAGTTGGTGCAAGTAAATTAATTCGGGAAATAATGACCTCAGTTTGTTCCCATCTATCTCTAATTCACTCAAGTACTTCAAACGCAATATCTCCACTTTCCATTGCTCCCCTGGGCGTTCCTGTAATTGCCCCAGATCACATAAGTTCCCTCCTCTAATGTAGAGTTTCTTTAGTTCCTTCAGATTGGCAGGCCACAGCCACTGGGGTAGACTCTTCACAGGGAAACCTTGAAGGTCTAGTTTCTGCAGTCTCAGACGACGACCATTTGCTCTAGAATCTGAGGGTATAATTGTTGTCTTGCCGTCAATTTTTTCATCTTGTAAAGAGCATCCTCCCCATGATATTGTCAACTTTAGTAGGCCTTCAAAGTTTCCTAAAGCATTAAGGTCCGACATTGTAGGAAACTCTTTCACACTCGTGTAGATGTTAAGTTTTCTCAACTTCCGCAGCTTTGACAAATCGTGAAGAGCACACGATTGTTTTTTGTTCTTGACATGTCCAATGAAGAATCCCTTAAGAACTTCGAGGTTTGATAGTAGAGCAAGACTCTTTGGCATGTGTTCCAAAAAGTAACACTCGGACATGTCCAAGTGTGTCAAAATCTTGAGCGAATCAATATTTTCAGGAATTACCTCAAGATTATGACAAGCTCGGAGGTCCAAGATCTTCAAATCATTGAGCTCTAAAATGGATGTGGGAAGCTCCGTGATCATAGAAATTCCTCGAAGGCTAAGAAACTTTAACCCCTTCAAATTCTTCAATTCATCGAGAATGTTAGATTTCTTGGAGAGAATTTTAATGTCTTCTAGTTCAATGTGGTGCTTAGCTGAGCTTTGCCACCTTCCGAGATGAAGACATTGGATATTCTTCACATTCTCAAATATTTTAAGCTCGTTATTAATAATGGCCTCACCAATGTTGAGCAGACATGAGTTCCCAGCTAGACAACCACAAACATTTGCATTATTCTGATCAAGAGCTCCATTTGAAGTAAATCCATGAGCTTTAGCTTCTTTGTATAAAGAAGAACGAACTGAAAGGCCCAGCATGCAACTATTTGGCACCGAGCTACACTTGATGAAGTTCTTTGCAATAAGCTCATCAAAGATCTTTTTGCCATCATCTGGCTGGGAAATATATTCCTGGCCTATCCACAAGTAAATCATCGTCGTTCTCTTTACATATTCCTCAGGTGGGAACCTGAAGAAACATAACAAACAACAACGCGATGTACTGGGGAGCTCATCGAAAGCTAATTTCATTTGGCCCTCCAAATCAACAGTCTGCTTGACCTCTGGCTTCTCGTAGAAGAAGTGCCTCATTCCCGCTTTGGCCTCGTTTATATTAGGCCACTTCCTATGTTGTGGTTTAGAATAGGAAGGACGGTCCCAAGGGATCTGGCCTTTAAGCTTCGTGATTGCCTTTCGTACTTCGTCAAAGTGATCTGTCTCACTACTCGATGATTTTGGTCGTAGCTTCTCGAATTCCTTACTGGCCTCGTTGATTTGCGCTTCCATACGGTTGGTGTACTTCTTCAAGTATAAATGCACACTGAGGAGATCAAAAGAGATCATTTCAGGAGAGTGGGAAAGAGCTCCACCTTGGTTGTCATCTTCGTTGGTGATTCCGCTGCTGGTAGCTGCATCGTGGGGGTTTTTCTCAAGCCGTTTGGGTTCGGTGACATAACACTTGGCTAAACTGGCTAACCAAGACCATATTGAGCCCTTGGAATTGGTTTTGGTAGAAGATTTCTTGATGGTTGAAGTTTTAGTAGGTGATGAGGGAGGGGCTTCACTGCTAGTACGGACGCTCATGCTCTTTGGAAGAGAGAGTTGAGCCAAATCCAAGGGGAGGAGATCCTTATGGATCATTTCAGAAGAGGGGGAAAGAGCTCCACCGTGGTTGTCATATTCTTTGGTGATTTCACTGCTGGAAGCTGCATCGTAGTGGTTGCTCTCAAGCGGTTTTTTGCCTTTAGGATCTGCGTTCTCAAGCGGTTTGGATTCGGGAGAAGTTGGAGTCTCACGAGGTGATGAGGGAGGGGATTCACTGCTAGTACTGGCCATGCTCTTTGAAAGAGAGAGAGACTTGAAGATTTGAGGAGAAAATCAAGCAGAAGGTTAAGGCGCAACCCTCCTGCTTGGTGTTGGAGATGTATGTGTTTGAATTTGGGTGTGAAGGGTTTTCTAAAGCTCAGAGGTGAGTGACGACTCATTGAGGTTGAGGAGTTCCGCTTAACTTTTAGGATTTTTTGAAATTTTGTTCTTATTAAAAAAATCCACGTTCCTTAGTTTTGTGTCAAATTTTTGTGCATCAGATAAGTAAATTTTTTTTACTTTTAGCTAAATATTTTTCAAAAGTATCTACTTTTAAGCTAAAAAATTAGAAAAAAAAAATGGCACTTTTTATCTTAAGAATTGATATTTTCCAGAATATTTGGGTAAAAATTAAAAAAAAACTGGATTTTCCAATTCCTCTCATCGAGATGAATCATAATTCATAAAAATTTGGCGCAAATTAAAATTAACAAATGCAAAAAAAATAAGGACAAAACTCTCTCTTTTTGCTAGTAGAACTCCCCAGCGGGATGTGGTTTAATAAAGATTGCATGCCCACTGAGACTAAACTTCAAATCCAGCCCAGTTGTGTATTTTTTTGGTACACCAGAAAATCAAAAAAACAAAACTACCTTCTCTCAAATACCACTCCCGTCATGCCTCCAGGACGGGTTTAATATCATCTGGCGAGATAACTTGTGACACCAATTTCTCCCCTTATCAATATTTCTGTAGGGGTGGGACTTCTCCTCGTAATTGTACAGGATATATAGTTTAACATTTTATCACAATATAAGAGTTTTTTTTTTCTTGAAAATACTTTATACTTGTGGGACAACTTCAGCGAGAGGATGCACATTCTATTAAAGACAAGGGACACTACCGGTCCGAAAATACAAAAAATAACAAACAAAACAAAAACCAAAAAAACCGCTTAGCGTTGATGTCGGACCCAAAGCTCCACTCATGGAGGTGGGTCATGGTTGGGTGGAGGATCGCTACATGATCTGCACTAAGTTGCCACAAGATCGCCACTCCCGACACAAGATCGCCATTGTATATGCATTAAGACGTCTTCATCATTGCCGTTGGATAGCTCAAGAAACAGCCGCCCACAGCTGCACTTTAATATGAGCAAGGTTGTGAAAACATAATATACATATCCTATGGTGTCTCCCTTTTTGGGGGGACACCGGTATAACAAACCATAAAATGGCACAACATGTTATGCGATTATGTGGATCATTTTTTAAAATGGCATAACATTTATTATTATTATTATTATTGTTATTATTATTATTATTATAATATTAGGTCATAACATTTTTTTTAAAAATGGCATAATATAATCACTCGAAAAGACCAATGTCATCTATAACCAAGGCCTTAACAAGGTTTAACCAAAAAGTGTTTTGGCATAATAATTAAAAGACGCCATAGCATTATCCAAAATGTTATGTCATGTTTTTAAAAAGTGTTATGCCTTAAAGTGATTATGTTATGCCATTTTGAAAAATGTTATGCCGAATATTATAATAATAATAATAAAAGTGTTATACTATTTGTGAAAAAGTACTGTGTCTTTAAATAATTTAATATTATGCCTTCGAATGATTATGTTCTATGGGGGATGCACTAGCATTATCCAACATAGACACCAGACAACTCTAGGAAATAGTGATTTGAACTCTCAGAAATATTTCGACCGTGAGAAATAGCTTGTGATCATTGATCATTGGGGGTCCAACTTGCACATGCTTCCAACAAAGTCACTGAAAGGTAAGCCAACGGCAAAAATAATTGAGTACGTTCCACTCATTTTAAAGCAAATCAATTATCTTTTTTTTTTATCCGCAAGCAAATCAATTATCTGATAAAGCGGATTTGATTTTTTTTTTTTTTGATTCGGTGTGACAAGATTTTGAAGAAATGCAACTCGCAATCATATGAATTGGATCTAAGAAATGACTTCTTAGCATATGATTTGTTATCTTGAAGATGTGTTTATGAACGGTTTTAATTATCAAAGTAGGTTCAATAAAGTTCAAAGGCCCACAAATGAAATTTGAAATTTGTGTTAACTAGGTACCCAATGCCAATAAGGACCCATCGATATACATGGAAGCAGGCAGGGTCTTGTAATGCAAGGGTGTACTAGACAAGGACCATCCGTTTCCGCTATAGATAGTTCAGTTTCGGTAAAACACTCTTACCGGTCAATATTAATTTTTGCAGGTATGAACAAATAAACATATGTGAACCATTAATTATAGAGATGGACGGCTCATATGTCACACTAGAGAACCCCACCTACAATACTTGGCTGTTTGTTGGATTCAAATACCCGAAATCCTAGTTGGGTCGGGTTCACCCGATCCAATTCAAATAAGGTGCTGATCTGATTCGCAACTACTCCCTAGCAAATCTTCAACAGTTCATAGTTTCTCCACAACAAACAAGAGGGGCATTGACCAAATCTTATCTATAAATCATTGGTCAACAAAAAAGGAAAATAGAAGAAGAGGCAATTCTATATTTCTTTCACAACAAACAACCAAAATCCTTACAGGAAGCTCCTCTCCAAATTAGTAAGATTCAAGTGGAGACCCAAGGTGTACAGGTTGTTCAAACAGAATATATATATTATGTCTCTTTTTCTTCTTTTTTTTGTCTTATATAGTGTCGTCGATTCACCACTAACAACCATGAGATGCGGAGCTATGTTGGGGCCCGGGGGTCCTAGACCTCCCAGTTCCGGCTTCTCGAACGTTTGAATTTTAAAATTTTTGTTTTGTACATACTTGATTTTAAATATTATTGATAATTATTCATGTATAACTACTTATAATCTTAATAATTTTATTTTGATTTGATAAAAACTTGGTTATTTTACATTCTCTTTTCTCAATTTTGTTCATAAATAAAAAATAAGCACGTAACAGTTGAAATAGCATAAATGAAAAAATAAAATGATTAGTATTCTTTAACTGCATTAGGCTATAATAATTTCAATGTATAAATGTAATGTATTGAAAAGGAAAAATTTTATGATATAATAAGTATACGTTCCCGAAAAAAAATATGTCGATTAAACCGGCCTCCAAAATCAAAATCCTGACTCTACCACTAACTACCGTGACTTCTTGTAGTTGATTCACCCTCTAGTCTACCACGCATGGCTTCCAACAAATCAACTCACGACTATCTTGCGAAGGAAATAATGTCAAATCATTTTCTTTTAATACCAGAATGTTTATGTATGAGAACCTTATACCCGCATTCACCCATGGGTTGTCACCCATGGATTGTCAACATGGTAAGGGTGAATCTACGCTTGCAACATAGCAGGATTCAATTCTTCCTGGAGACAAATCATGATTTAAATGGGGGGCCATTACAGTGGGTTGCTATGCTAGTCTCCCCCGAAGTTTGGATTACGCAGTCGAATCCAAAAGTGGCTCAGTAGCAGAGTTGTTCCTCAGTTACAAAAAAAAAAAAAAAAAACCTTATACCCGCACGTGGTAATGCATTAGAAATTCTTCCACTCAAGCACTAATAAAAATAAATTTGATACATGGGCACTCTTTAGTGAATTATAAAGAGTTATTACCATTCAACATAGACTTAGATATTCAACTCTCAGAAAATGTTCGTAATCATTGATCGTTGGGGGCTCCAACTTGCTACATTTTTCACAATAAAGTCACCGCAAGGCTAGCCACCGACAAAAATCCTTTGAGCTCCACTCTTTTTTTGGGTGCTTCAGAATATTATCTAACAAATTTGATGGAAGACTTACAATCACGACAAATAATTGTGATCTTTATGTTTTATCGTAGCAGTGTTCCGATCAAACAAATGCATGCCGCAACGGAATTCTATTATCAAACAAGTTTCACCAATACACCCATCTACTGTGTGGCGATGCCTTTACCGCAAGGGGGTATCCACACAAATGTTTAGGAGACTTACATGTGGTTTGATCAAACAATGAATTAATGCCTTCAATTCTTTCCTAAGTATGCCTTAAACTCCACAATGATGCAAAGAAGATATCCGACACGCTTGGGTCTGAATATAAGATTAATGAACCTAAACTAAGAACAAAAGACAATAAAGGACGGAATATGGACAAAACTCACTTCTAAGAGTTACTTTAACTTACGTTGTTCATCATTGTTCAGGTTTATCTGAATGAGATGAGCGTTTCAAAATTTTCTAACAATATTTGCCGAACTCTTGCCACAGGAACACGCATGAACATATGAAAAGTATTTTTATTCTAACCACACTATTACGAATGGAACGACTACAAAAAAAAAAAAAAAAAAAATTTGGGAATGACCTACAAATCTACAATAAAATTAAAAAAAAAATTGACAATAACACGAAGCTAGACTGCGTATTTTAACCGAAATACACCGAATTAACAATTAATCACACAAGTGCACAAGTGTCTGCAACTAGTAGTACTATTGACCATTGGCTAATAATGCATGCCACATTTCAAACACAGGGATCTCGCTTAGGCATGTACTACTGGAATGTTCAAACAAGAAAAAAAAAAAATTAAAAGCACACTTCTCCAAATTTATTGATCCAACAAATTCATCGATCTACTTGCTCACG
>BPLS01027905.1:28677-53200 GCA_019656275.1 Rhododendron kiyosumense
GAGATGGGTCCTATTTATAGAGAAGTAGGCACCCCAACGAAGAGGAATGGTGACTGTTCGGAATGGTGTTAGGAAAAGACGCAATTGTTCGAAGTGGTCTCGACCGAAGAGACACCACTGTTCGAATCTTATCTTGCCGAACCAGCACATTACTTCCATTTCCCTAGGCTCACGTTACAAATGTATAATGCCAAGGTAAATGAAGCATTTCACCCATTGGTTCAATTGCCACATGTTGGTCTATGAACCAACACAAAATTCAATTCAAAAGACTTCAAATAAGTAAGGAACTAATTAAAATAATTAGTACAAATTCCCTCTAAATATTCAGTCTTAGAATTTTATGAACCCGCTGCCACGCTCGGCCCGGTTTAGCGGCAAATTAAATAATTTCAAGTACTCCAAATATATTTATTTATCCACCATAGGACAAATAAATTACAACCAACTTAAATGATTTATTTTGGAGTCAATTTCCAATTCACTTATTTCCAACAATCTCCCACGTGAATGAAATTGATGAACACGATGTGCAGCAATATGCAAATGACGAGAGTTCAATAGGAAATCACCTGTATAGAGTAAGGTAGCTTTTGGCTTTGAACCTCCCCTTGTGAGTTACTATCGGATTTACTAGCTAACCAGTGAACATGATGTCTTGAACTGTTCAGCCGTTTGCGTAAACCAAGACAACAGTAGTCACACAGGATCTTTCCAAACATAGTTTGGTTCTTACGGTTTTGTCCATTTTGGCCCTGGAACATCGCCTGGTTTCAGAGAGTGCTTTAGAGAATTCAGCCTTTAAATTCTCATAGAAGCGGCCCACTTCGCACTCACATAGGTGATTCTTATTAGGAGCACCCTGTTATACCCCACTTGGAATTTCCACAATATAAGAACCATTAAAAGCAAAGCTTAACCTAAAACGCTACAGGCATCACTGTTTCACCATAGGAATGAGTCAGAGAGGTATCTCCTCAGTGATTCTCCTAAGTCTTATACAACTCGGTTGTCCCGTTGAACCTAGATCTTGGGATCTCCAGTCAGCTAGGTTGGGTTGCCGTTATAGAGACTTTTAATTGGTAGGCTTTAGCCCCATTCCCCTCGATGAACGAACAACTAACTCTCTTGATAACCCTTTGGTTAGCGGATCCGCAATATTATCCTTTGATTTTACATAGTCAATAGTGATAACTCCATTCGAGAGTAGTTGCCTAACGGTATTATGTCTACGACGTATATGACGAGACTTACCGTTATACATATTATTCTGTGCCCTGCCGATTGCTGACTGACTATCACAATGTATGCAAACAGCTGGCACCGGTTTAGACCAATTCGGAATATCTTCCAAAAAATTATGAAGCCACTCAGCTTCTTCACTAGCTTTATCCAAAGCTATGAACTCTGATTCCATCGTGGACCGAGCAATGCACGTCTGTTTGGAGGACTTCCAAGCCACAGCTGCACCACCTAATGTAAACACATATCCACTTGTGGATTTTGAGTCATTGGTGTCGGATATCCAATTCGCATCACTATATCCTTCTAGTACTGCTGGATACCGAGTATAGTGCAATCCATAATCTTTGGTAAACCTTAGATATCTAAGTACCTTGATTATTGCCGTCCAATGATCCTTCCCTGGATTACCGGTATACCTACTCAGTTTGCTAACTGAATAGGCTATGTCCGGTCTTATACAATTCATTAAGTACATTAGACTGCCTATAATCCGTGAATATTCCAATTGGTGTACACTCTCACCAGTATACTTGTACAAATGCAATGTTAAGTCTACTGGTGTTTTGGATATAGAATCGTCATACTTGTTGAACCTCTCAAGTATTTTCTCAATATAATGCTTTTGAGACAAGACAATTCCCTCGGACGTTCTAGTAATCTTGATTCCTAGAATCACGTCTGCTTTACCCAAATCTTTCATGTCAAACTTAGAGTTCAACATTCTCTTTGTAGATTTTATGATATCATTATTACTCCCAATAATGAGCATATCATCTACATAAAGACAAACAATGACATAACATTTGTCAATACTCTTGACATACACACATTTGTCACATTCATTGATTTTGAAACCATTTGAAATCATGACATTGTCAAACTTCTCGTGCCATTGTTTGGGTGCTTGCTTTAAACCATACAAAGATTTTACAAGCTTGCACACTTTCTTTTCGTGTCCTGGAACCTTAAACCCTTCTGGTTGTTCCATGTAAATCTCTTTATTGAGATCACCATTTAAGAAAGCCGTTTTAACATCCATTTGATGTATCTTGAGATTGTTTAGAGCTGCAAAGGCTATTAACATTCGTATGGATGTTATACGCGGAACATGTGAGTAAGTGTCAAAGTAATCAAGACCTTCCTTTTGTCTGTATCCTTTGACCACAAGTCTCGCCTTATACTTGTCAATTGATCCATCTGCTTTCATCTTCCTTTTGAATATCCACTTGTATCCTAAAGGTTTACAACCTTGTGGGAGATCTACAAGTTCCCACGTGGATTTTGCAGAATGGATTCTATCTCATTGTTAATAGCTTCTTTCCATAAAGGAGCTTCAGGAGATGACATTGCTTCCTTAAAGCTTTGAGGTTCAGCTTCTATCATGTATGTCAGAAAATCTGAACCAAAGGATTTTGATGTCCGAGCCCTCTTACTACGTCGAGGCTCTTCATCCTCATTCTTCTCCTCTTGAATTGAGCCCTCATCAATTTTCATATCTTCAGTTTCTTGAACTGACCTGGGCATTCGTGTATTTCTCCATGGAAATACATATTCAAAGAATGTAGCATTCCTGGATTCCATGATTGTATTAGCATGGATTTCTGAATTTTCTGACTTATATACAAGGAACCGATATGCACTACTATTGTCAGCATAACCGATGAACGCACAATCAACGATTTTTGGTCCTATCTTAACTCTCTTAGGATCAGGAACCGCTACCTTAGCCAAACACCCCCACATTCGTAAGAATTTATAGGTAGGTTTATGACCTTTCCATAATTCATACGGTATCACATTGGATTTCTTGTGAGGGATCCTATTCAGAATATAGTTAGCAGAGAGAATCACGTCTCCCCACATGTTCTTTGGTAATCCTGAACTTATCAACATGGCATTCATCATCTCTTTCAGAGTTCTGTTCTTTCGTTCAGCAACTCCGTTAGATTGTGGTGAGTAAGGAGCAGTCGTTTGGTGAATTATCCCATGTTGGGCACAAAATTCACCATAAGGTGCTTCATATTCACCCCCTCGGTCACTTTTAATTGCTTTGATCGTTTTGCCAAATTGATTCTCCACTTCACTTTTGTAGTGGATAAACTTTTCTAAGGCTTCGTCCTTGCTCTTAAGCAAGTACACAAAACAATATCTTGTGCAATCGTCAATAAAAGTAACAAAGTACTTATGACCTCCTCTAGTTTGAACAACTTTCAAATCGCACAAATCCGAATGGATTAAAGCCAGAGGTTCTGTACTTCTTTCAACTTTGTGAAAAGAATTCCTTGCCATTTTAGCCTCCACGCATATTTCACACTTATGATCCGAGTTTATATCAAATTTAGGCAAACAGTCCAAGTTAATTAAACAGCGCAAAGTGCCATAATTTACATGACCTAATCTACCATGCCATAATTCAGAAAACTCAAGGATATAAGCAGAAGATGTGTTTATCTCATTGATACCCGGAGAGGCCGGAACCTTAGTCAGTACATTCATTTTGAATAGCCCATTACACATATAGCCCTTCCCAACATAAACCCCATTTTTAGTCAGCACAACCTTATCAGCTTCGAAAACCATACGAAAGCCGTTCTTGACCAAGAGTGAGCCAGATATCAAATTCTTGCAAATTTCTGGCACATGCATCACATCATTCAAAGTGAGCACCCTTTCAGAAGTCATCTTTAGCAGCACTTTACCTTGTCCTTCAACCGTGGAACTCGACGAATTTCCCATGAAGAGTTGTTCACCAGAATCCACCGGTTGATAGGTGGTGAACATCTTTTTGTCTGCACACACATGGCGAGTGGCGCCAATATCCAGCCACCACTCCTTGGGATTAGAACCCACCAAGTTAACTTCTGAAACCACAGCCGATAGGTTCAAGCCATCAACCCCATCAGAGAGAGTCTCAATCTCCATCTCAGTCATATTGGCTTGCACTGGTTTCTTGTTTTGATTACCTTGCTTGTCACACACAAAGCATTTTCCATCAAACGTGGGCTTCTTAGCATGGTTCACGGGCACCATGGCGGGAACCAGAGTCACAACAGCAGTAGGGGTTATGGGAGGGTTAGACCCAGAGATTTTCCCACTTTCTTTCACACTTTCGGAAGTCATTTCTGTTCCACAAACAGAAGATCAACACAAAATAAATTACCGAGATTAAAGAAACGATAAATTCAATTCACACAACTCCACAGAACTAAAATTACACAACTGTGTATTAACCTTCAAGTAAACTATAAAAAACAAAGTACTACGGTTAAGTTCAATGTGAAAGAACACCGCAACCGGAATTTTAACCTCTAAAAGTAGAAAACAATTCCATAAAAGACTAACACATAAAGTAGAAGACAAAAGGTATTTCTCTGAGATACCTCTTGTAATTTAGGACGAAAAACGTTTTTTCCTTAATCAATCCAGATATTAAAGACACAACATGTTTCTAGCATCAAACAGATATAAACAAAAGGCCACTGAGTAAGATTATTAAACCGAGAGTTCCTGAACTAATCAAAACTCAGCCCAATATATTATTCTAAAACTAGACTTACTATCAAACCGTAATAGAAATCAATTAGAACAGAATGACTACGCCTATATGATACCAGAACTAAAACTTTGATTTCCGAACCAAATATCCAGAGCACTAAACGTTTCAAACCGAGAACTTTTTAGAGAAGAGAGATACGCAGCGTGAGGGGACATCAGCATACGAGGAAGTGAGTGAACGACCCAAAGAGGAACTATCCAGTAAATTAACGAATTCCAGAAAATAAAATAACACGAATTTGCTTTAAGACTGTTGGAAACCGGGATTCGTTTATCACTGGAAATCCGCTACACACCAAAAAGAAACAATATAAGAAAACTTACTGGACCAATTTCAGGCGTCCGGAAAATGGCAATCGAGGCTAGTATTTTTATAGAGAATACTATATCCTTAAAGCAAATTCATCCCCCACACCGGTGCTCTTGGGTCTCTTGTGTTAGATATTTTGGCACTTTCCGGGGTTGTCCAAAACCTCCATTGGTTGACTCCGTTTAATTATCATGGGTAGGTTTTTAGGGGGTAGTTTCTCGCACGATGCTCCTCCCATTATCTGCGCCAAATTAACCGCTACGGAATCGAGCCAATTGCGTGAAAGGTAAAATCATTACACAGCACATCGTGCATATTATTTCCAAGATTAGAAATTTATTCATGCACGTTTTTGTTTCCGGTAAATCTCTCCGGAAAAATTCGTTTTCCATATATATATATCATTATCATTACGGGAGGATCTTTCTAGAGCAGTAAAACAAAAAGAATAACATTGCACGGTTTCCTTTCCAAAAATTCTGTGAGAATTTGCTTTCCATATTTGCATCATTAAAAGATTTTCATTGGAGAGCAAATATGCATATATAAGGGGTTAATCATCGAGAGAAGTTTTTTTTTTGTTTTGGCAGCAACCCTTGTTTCTTTTTTCTTTCAGCACACATGTCTATAGACCCTTTATGTCGGACGAGCACGGAGAATAAACTATAGACAGAGGCGAGAGTTTTTGCTTCCGAAAAAGAAAGAAAGTGGTGCACGACGTCCGTAGGAGGCGAGAGTAACAGTTTTCATTACATCACATATTTTTCCTCGTTCTTTTTCGTTCTTGCATCTTGCATTTATTTGAACGATTTTGGGGTCGGTTGAGATCACGCTACACATCATAGCATTCATCCATTCACTGTTCGTGGTTTTTGGTGCCATTTGCTGCTGAGGCCGAATCTTTTGGAGATTGATTCGGAGCCGGTTGAATCCGGAGATCGGGCGTGAAGTCCGTGGTGCATCTATTGGATCTTGAAGAAGCTCGGGGAGCATTGGAGATTGGCGAGAATAGGTAAAAACTTGGGTAAGGATTTTACTATTTCGCAATCTGTACTTCATTTTGATTAATAGAATAAAGCAGTAGTGTTAGGCCGTGGTTTTGGCTTAGGGTTATTTAGGACCTTAAGTTTTTCCACGTAAATCGTGCGTATCCTGTCTCAATTTTTATTGTACTGCACTATTTGATTTTTGGTTTGGAGTAATCGAGATAATTAACCCGTTCATCTTTATTAATTTTTTTAAAATCTGAAAATTGGTGATCTTTTTATCAAAACTCCTATTCACCCCCCCTCTAGGAGTAGATTGAACGCTTCCGCATAATTTCAATTGGTATCAGAGCGGGTTGCTCTGTTTAGGTTTAAACACCTGAGTTTTGTTCTTGTGATCATGGACATGAATGCACCGCGTGAAGGAGCCTCTAACTCGAGGCCGCCCTATTTTGATGGGAATGATTATCCATACTGGAAAGCCCGTATGACCACGCATTTAAGTTCCCTAGGAGTTAGGGTTTGGAGATCTGTTAGGTACGGCTATGAAGCCCCTACCATAGAAGACACTACGACTAAACAAATGAGGGCTAAGGAAGACACTGAGTGGAATTCTGCTGACAATGAAAGTTTTGAGGCAAACTCTAAAGCTTTAGGAGCCATTTATGGAGCATTGAGTAAAACTGAATTTAGTCGTATTTCCGCGTGCGCTACTGCTAAAGAGGCTTGGGATATTCTCCGAGTCACCCACGAGGGCACTAAGACTGTTAAAACTTCAAAACTCCAAATGCTTACAACACGTTTTGAAGATTTGAGAATGCAGGAAGATGAGACATTTGATAGTTTTATCACTAAATTGAGTGACGTCGTTAATTCCTTCCACGCATTAGGAGAACCAATCCCTAATCTTAAAGTTTGTCGAAAAGTGCTTAGGTCTCTTCCTGAGAGGTTTAGGGCAAAGGTAGTTGCTATCGAAGAAAGTGATAAAGTTGATGACATTCTTTTTGAAGAACTTGTAGGTAAACTTCAAACGTTTGAACTGAATCATCTCTCAAAGAAACCTATATTAAAATCTAATAAAAGCATTGCATTTAAATCAACTAGAGAAGAATCCTCTGAGACACAAGAGAGTGATGATGACCTTGACGAAGAAGAACTTGCTTTCTTTGCTAAAAAATTCAGAAAATTTGTTAAATTCCGTAAAAATAATAATTCTGGAATTTTTTCTTCTTCAACTAGTGGGGGCAAGAATTTTAATTCTGGAGATAATGAAAAGAAATCTTTTATTGATAAATCCAAGAAACCCCAAGGTATACAATGTCACGAGTGTCACGGTTTCGGGCATGTTCAAGCAGAGTGTGCAAACACTCTTACAAAGAAAGTGGCTAAGGGTTATAAGGCTACGTGGGATGATGATAGTGATGACAGTAGTGATGGGGGTTCTGAAGCTCCTAGATATTCTGTGCTTGTTGCCAATATTAAGTCTCCCACGTCCCCTAAATCAGTTGAACTTTCTACAACTCTTAGCAATGATAGTAAGTATGTCTCGACTGATGAAGACTATGAGAGTAGTGATGATGATATAGATTCTGTTCATGAGGCCTATAATCAATTGTTTAAAGAGGGTGTCAAACTGAAAAAGAAAAAGAAGGAACTCATGAGTGTCATCGAGAAAATTAGTGGTGAGAGGAACAAACTTAGTGATGACATTGAATCTAAGAATATTGCTTAAAGAATTAAAACCTATATTGTTAATTTGAAAGACAAGTTTGCCAAAATTGAGAAAGACCATGTTGATGCCTTGAAAGCTCTTAAAGGGTCTAAGGATAGGATTTTTGAATTGGAGCATGACCTTAAGGAGGCCACTGAGGCCATAAAGCGTAATGAGTGTGGCGCATCTCATATTGCTGAGATGACACATACGTTTAGAAATAGAAGCGGCTTAGGGTTTGTTGATCCACCTTCACTAATACATAAGGCTAATGAGTTCACAACAAAGGAAATCAAGTTTGTGAAATCTGAAATTGCAAAGAATGAGGTAGTGAGTGAAAAACCAGAATCTTCTATTAAACCTCCCACCATCATTAAAAATGCTTATAATAGTAATCATGCTCCTGAAAAGAAAAATCTTTTTATTTGTCACTACTGTGGTGATCAAGGTCACATTCGACCTTTTTGTTATACACTTAGAAGGGACAATCAGAGAACAAAGGGGAAATTGTTTGTAGCCCCAGTTAAGAAAGTGTTCGGTATGGTCAACCCAATGTGGGAAGACCTCAAGTTGTATGTCAGTCTCCCACAAACATTAAGAATGAGAATTTTAAAAAGACATTGAGTCAGTTGGCGAATCAAACTTCTCACCTCGTCGAGGAAATCAAAAAATTATCAAATTTGGCTAATAATAATGGAGAGACTGATAGGATTGTTGAAAGATCTACTACACACAATCACACTTTGCATGTGAACACCAAACCAAAGCAAACATGGAAGAAAGTTGATGTCGTTTGTCATGTAGCACAAACTGCTTTTCGGGCACATGATGCTTGCGCTTGGTACTTAGACAGTGGATGTTCTAGACACATGACCGGAAAGAAATCTTTGTTTGATAAGCTAGATAAGTATAATGGTGGTTTTGTCACATTCGGTGATGGTAATATGGGTAAAATCGTAGGACAAGGCACCATAAACGCACCTGGAATCCCTCCAATAGATAACGTGTTATATGTTGAGGGTTTAAAAGCTCACCTATTAAGCATAGGGCAGTTCTGTGATAATATGCATGAAGTCAATTTCTCTAAAAATAATTGCTCTATAATTGATGCTTCGGGTATGTGTGTGATTAAAGGTATTCGATCTTCGGATAATTGTTATTGTGTTGAAACTGCAAGTTCTAATGTGTGTCACCGAGTCTTGCTTGATGATGTAGAAATTTGGCACCAACGTTTAGGACACGTAAATTTTCCGGAATTGCATCGAATAACTAAGAACGAGATTGTGAGGGGAGTGCCCAAACTTGCCAATGGGCAGGGGCTTGTGTGCGGTGGTTGCATGAAGGGCAAACAAATAAAAAGCCCTCATAAGAAGACAAATTTAGTTGCAACCACAAAATGTTTAGAGTTACTTCACATGGACTTGATGGGACCCTCACGTACTGAAAGTTTAGGGGGCAAGCGTTATATTCTAGTTATAGTTGATGATTTTTCTCGCTTCTCATGGATTGGTTTTCTTAGAGAAAAATCTGATGCTTATGCTTGTTTCAAAACTATTTGTCAACGTATTCAAAATGAGAAAGGGTACCCTATCACACGAGTCCGTAGTGATCATGGTCGTGAGTTTGAGAACTCCAACATTGAAAAATATTGTAATAAAAAGGGTATTAAGCACGAGTTCTCCGCACCTCGCACACCCCAACAAAATGGGGTTGTTGAAAGAAAGAATAGAACCCTTCAAGAAATGGCGAGAGTAATGCTTCATGCAAAGCGAGTCCCTAGAAACCTTTGGGCTGAAGCTATTAATACAGCGTGCTATACTATAAATAGAGTGTATGTTAGACCAGGGACTACACTCACACCCTATGAAATCTGGAATGGTAAAAGGCCTTCAGTGAAGTATTTTAGGGTGTTCGGTAGTAAATGTCATATTTTGAGAGATAGTGAGTCTTTAGGCAAATTTGACTCAAAGAGTGATAATGGTATCTTTTTAGGCTATTCCAACACGAGCAGAGCTTTTAGAGTATATAATCTACGCACCTCTACCCTAGTTGAGTCGGCCAATGTAGTTGTTGATGATACCACTCTTGATCAGTCAGTCCCTCAGGTTAATGATGATGATGAGGGGAGTTGGGAAATTTTTGAGGGGGAGTTTCAATCAAATAGTTTAGATGAGGGAGTTTCTTCTGAAGAAGTTGTTGACATTCCTACAAGTGTGGATGAGAACGTTGAAAATGATAGTGAGGTTGAAGTAGATGAGCCTTTAGAAGATGAGGAGTTAGGTCAACACAACTTAGTTCCTCTTTCCACCAAAGAACCCTCGGCTACAGTAAAGCTTAACCATCCCATTAGCCAAGTCATAGGAGAACCCAATGATGAGATGAAAACTAGGAGGCAAATTAGGAATGAGATCAATTATGTGTGTTTCACGTCCGCATTAGAGCCAAAAAAGGTAGAAGAGGCCTTAGGAGATGACTATTGGATAGAAGCCATGCAAGAGGAACTAGAACAATTTGTTAGAAATGATGTCTGGTACTTAGTACAGAGACCCTCTCACACTAACGTCATAGGCACTAAATGGATATTTAAAAATAAAAAGGATGTAGATGGCATAGTTGTCCGTAATAAGGCTAGGTTAGTCGCTCAGGGGTAAACCCAAATTGAAGGAATTGATTTCGATGATACCTTTGCTCCCGTAGCAAGAATGGAGTCAATAAGGTTACTTTTTGGCATTGCATCTCATTTTAATTTTAAATTATTTCAAATGGATGTTAAAAGTGCTTTTTTGAATGGTGACCTTAAAGAGGAGGTGTATGTGGAACAACCCAAAGGGTTTATTGATCCCTCATTCCCTAATCATGTGTATCGCCTTCGTAAGGCCCTTTATGGCCTTAAACAAGCCCCTCGAGCTTGGTATGAACGTTTAACCGATCATCTTTTAAATACCGGCTTTGTGAAAGGGGGAGTAGACCGAACTTTATTTTTGAAGAAAATTGAGAGCGACCTTTTAATTGCTCAAATATATGTAGATGATATTGTGTTCGGATCCACAAATGAGCAGCATGCGAAACAATTTGGGGCACAGATGTCCCATGAGTTTCAAATGAGCCTAATGGGAGAATTGACTTACTTTCTAGGCTTTCAAATTCGTCAGCTGAAAGATGGGATATTTTTGTCCCAATCCACATATGCAAAAGAATTGGTCAAAAAATTTGGTTTGGAAGATTCCAAGAGTACTCGTACTCCCATGGGTTCCACCATTAAAATTGCTAAAGATATTGAGGGCGCTAGTGTTGACTCCACGCTTTATCGTAGTATGATAGGAAGCTTATTATATCTTACTGCTAGTCGTCCCGATATTTCGTTTAGTGTTGGAGTGTGTGCCCGCTATCAATCTGACCCTAAAGAGTCTCACTTGATCGCTGTTAAGCGAATTATTCGTTACATTAAGGGCACCTCCACGCTTGGTCTTTGGTATCCTAAGGGTACTAATGTGGACTTAGCTGCATTTTCCGATGCCGATTAGGCCGGAAGCGCGGATGATAGGAAGAGTACCTCCGGTGGTTGTTTCTATTTGGGAAACTGCTTGGTTGCTTGGCATAGCAAGAAGCAGAATTGTGTTTCGTTGTCCACCGCAGAGGCAGAATATATTGCCACTGGTAGTTGTTGCACCCAACTCTTATGGATGAAGCAAATGCTTCAAGACTACGATCTATCTCAAGGTGTAATGACTGTTTTTTGCGATAACACAAGTGCCATTAATATTTCTAAAAATCCAGTCCAACATTCTAGGACTAAACATATTGACATCCGTCATCATTTTATTCGTGATTTGGTTGAAGATGGTGTCGTGACACTTGAGTTTATACCCACACAAGATCAAAAAGCGGATATTTTCACTAAGCCTTTAGATTCTCTTAGGTTTGAGTACCTTAGGAAATCTCTTGGTTTAATTTCTCTAGATTAGGTTGTGTGTAGGGTCACATGTCATCTCATATGCTTGCTTTGAATGTTTTTAATTTTGAGTTGTCATATGTTGTTATGTACTTAGTAGTATTATTTTTTTTTGGTGTATTGTTTTGAGTCAAAAAATAAAATAAAATTTAATCGTGTGCGTGCTTGTAATGTTTTTTTTTGTGTGTGCTTGGGAATCATGTGCTATCTTGATATCAGTTTTACATATGCTTATGCCTTTGAGAGTTATGTATCAAATCGAATTTTCTGTCATATCTCTCTGTTACATAGTGGTATTGTTCTCTGCTTTGGTAATACAATCTCATGCTCATGTTTCTATGCACACAATCTCACTTGGAGCTAGTAAGCTTACTTTGCTTAAGTGGTCTCTATTGAGTCTCAGTTGGATTTATCTTGACTATTAACTTTGATTGACCACATGTTCGTTGTTTACCTAGGGATGCTTTCCCTCATTTGACTCCTTATGAGATGGGCCGCCTATGAATTGGTGTGTAACGCACCTCTAAGGTTTGGAAAAATCAAATTGAGACTTGGTTTTATTTCTTGTCTATTGTTTGGAAAAAGAAAAAAAAAAGAGTACAATACCCCTATCAAAAAAAAAAAGAGGAAGCAGAAAATCAAAAAAAAAATCAAACAAAAAAAGGGTGGGTTTATTTATATTTGTCTCTTCGCCTTAGAGGTTATAGCTGCCTGGTCCTTTGCCCCACAAGGCTAGGTGTAAGTCGCTAATCTCGAGTCTAAAACAACCGATGAGGTTTGTGCTTAAGTTTCTAGGTCCGAGCGTTTCTGGTTTGACTTCCTTGTGATGGTCTTGTTTAAACCTTTCTTGAGATAAGATTATAGCGCCCACTTAATCCTTGATAAGTTTTCTTGCTCCTCATGCACGGCGTTTACGCTTCACATTCATAGGCTTGAGCATGGTATTCTGTCCATTCTTTGATTTGCATCATTTTGCTTCATGAGTTGGTATGGTCTTAAATTTCCATTCGATGCATTTCTCTTGTAGCCATCTTGCCTATGTGATTCTTGTTATTACATATCCTATGATTCTCTCGTATGCTTTCAGGTTGCTTGTGTCTCACTCAAATCTATATACTTTTGCTTTGTTTTTCCGAGACAAAAAGGGGGAGAGTTTTTATGGTCATGGGTTGGGAAGTAATGGAGAGTGATATGTGTCGTTGAGTCTTGCATAAAGATAGAGATTTTTTTGAGTGTTTTTTGAAACATGTATTTTGTCACATAGTTTTTGTTAAGCTCTCTTTGCAGGTATTGGAAGTGCAACTCAAGCTTCATTGGATAGACCTAGTTTAGGCTAGTGTTTATCTCTTTAAGTTGTATTTTTCAGTTATGTTTTAGTGCAGTTGGTTTTGTCCCGGAAATGCCAAAGGGGGAGATTGTTAGATATTTTGGCACTTTCCGGGGTTGTCCAAAACCTCCACTGGTTGACTCCGTTTAATTATCATGGGTAGGTTTTTAGGGGGTAGTTTCTCGCACGATGCTCCTCCCATTATCTGCGCCAAATTAACCGCTACGGAATCGAGCCAATTGCGTGAAAGGTAAAATCATTACACAGCACATCGTGCATATTATTTCCAAGATTAGAAATTTATTCATGCACGTTTTTGTTTCCGGTAAATCTCTCCGGAAAAATTCGTTTTCCATATATATATATATCATTATCATTACGGAAGTGTAGACACCCTATTCTGGACCATCCGGATCAGCACGTTCGCGGTCTTTTAGTTCCCCGATGATGATTAAACGGTCGAGAACTTCCCGAGGTCGAAGGAAGGTCGTGAGCTTTGTGTGTGGGACCCTCCTCTTTCAAACCATTTCAAACCCCTTCAAAACCCTTCAAATCCAGAGCCAAATAAACCTCAGCAGGCCACACCTGGCTTACGCCACCCTTTCCTTGGCGTGCGCCAGCATTTCGCCACGTGTTGGACATCGACCGTTGACCGAGTTTGACCTGGCGCACGGTGGCTTAAGGGTGGCGTACGGAGGGGTCAAGGCCGGTCAAATCACCGCTTTTCTGTCACGTGCTCGAGACTTTGTAACCAACCCAGTACAGTACAGAGCCTCCTGATCATTGCATGCTGCAGGGCCGTCCCCCTCTCTCTCCTACACACTCCATCAAGGCAAGTCCCATGCATTAAATGCATGGGAGGCTCCCTCCTAAACCTAACCAACCCCTAACCTCAGTTGGCCAGCCCTGATCTCAGTCCCTCTCTCCATCATAAATACCCCCCTTGCATTCATTTGCAAGGGGTTAGCAACATTCATTAACCAAGGTTCATTCCCCCTTCTCTCCCTTGCTCTCTCTCCTCCATTGAAAGAGTAAGGATAAGAAGAACACCCCTCTCCACTTACCAGTCAATACATACCCTCCATCTTCAACCCTCCAAGCTCACTCCCACTCCTCCATCTCTAGTGCCAAAGGTATACCACCTTTGCACTGCTTTCTGTTTTCTGCCCCTGAGGGGAACCAGAAGGGTTCTGGCTAGTAACTGATACTAGTCCAGACCCCTCTCTGGTAAAATAACCAGTCGTAATGGTCAATCCATGGCGCACGCCACCTTATTTGAGCCGTACGCCACCTTTTGCTGTACGTGCACAGATGGCGTGGGGGACATGGGGGACCATTTTAGTGCTTATTTCCTTCATGTCATCACCTTCCAGCATGCTAAATAATCGGTTTACCGCTTTCTGAACCTTAGAACTGTGTAAGTGTAGTTGTCAATATTTGTTTCTTCCCGTCTTTAAGGCCTCTGGGTTGCTTCTGGTCATGATCCAGAGCCCAGATGATGTAAAGCCAAGCACTGACCAACGAGCAAACCTGGCGTACGGTCTCAGTTGGGTGGCGTACGGCATGCTTGACACAAGGCAGTGCGTGGCCCTTATATCATGAGTCCTTCCCAGCCTTTTATTTCTTCCCCACTCTGTTTATGGGGTTTGTTGTGCCTTTCCTTGGCTCTTAGCCATTTCTTATGCCTGTCTGCCTGTATTTTGTACTCAAAGCTATATTGATTAACTGCGTGGTTTGTCCTGGGTGTGCGCTGGTCCATTCCAGAGCCCAGAGGGTTGAGAGTAAAAGCTGTAGGAATTGGCAGGTTAGTGTACGCCAGCTTCGAGGTGGCGTGCGCAGGGTTTGTTGGCGTGCAGTGGCTTGGCCATGGCGTGCCAGCATGTCTCCTGCTCACGCACCCGGCGAGCAGCATACATCATCTCACCGAACTCTTTACAGTGCTTGTTCTCAATCTATGTTCTTACGTTTAATTCAATTCAAGCAAGCAAGCCATCATCCATAAAGCATTTTGTCACATAACTGCGAGCTGTTACAGTTTTCATCCCCATTAACTGTTCCCCCGCCCTAACTGGCTAAAAATGATCAAATGAGAGAAAAATGCAAACGTTTTACAAAATGCCCGAGTAGAGACCGATCTCCGGATTGGGCGAGAGGGGGTGCCATAAAACCCTTCCCCTCTCGTAACCTGGCTCCCGAACCTCAGATATCGAAGGTGACGACGGACCAGTCTACGCCTTTCTCAAATCAAATCAAACCTTTTTAAAATCAAATCAAAAACGTAGCAAACGTTCTCGAGTTCGGTTCCTTGGGTGCCTCACCGCTAAAACCCGAGTGGCGACTCTGAATCGAAGCGTTTCGCCGCGCCGTATTTTCAAAGAGGGCCGCAAACCAAAATCGGGCGATTTTCGGGGGCGTGTGCCCACAGTGGCGACTCTGCTGGGGACGTTGCATTAATCCGTATTTGGCGATTAATACATGAAAGAACAATTTTCAAAAGCTTGTCAAAACAGTACGCTTCGCGCTGCTGAAGAACGGAATGGTAACGTAACAGGATCTCAGCATCCGACCAATCCGAACTGGGGCTTTTACTATTGTTCACTTATGTAGTTTTCTCCAAGTATTGGTTAATGAAAGTGAGCCAAGCTCAAAAGGCATTTTTGAAACCTTGCGTTTCTCTCTCATTCTAAATCATTCTTCGGCACCTTTTCATTCGCATCGATGTTGGATAAGCCCCGTTGAGGCGTTTTGGGTAACCGGCACAGTTTACTGGAGCCCGGGGTCCTCGAATGCCCAACAACCTTGGACGATGATGAGTCGTAATACCGTTCGACCATCGCTTTGCTGCACGCATTGCAATGGGAGGTATACCGCGGCTTTAGTCAGAGGAACCCCCCTTCAAGCCAAAACCGGCCTCTACATGCGTACAAAGCACTAGAACCTTTCAACCTAAGACAGGAGCCTACAGGGTAGGATTACTTGCATCTAACCCCCATAAACTGTCTATATGTTACTGCTTTCCTTATCGCATGCCTGTACATACATGCATTCCGTTTTGCGTAGGAGCATGCTAGGGCGGCTTTTAGGTCTGTCTCGAGTTCGTCTCGTGACTATTAGGACCCTGCCATGGACCGATGACGAGTCGTGCATCTTGATGTTGCGCGTAATCAATTTTCAAAATCCTTGAGTTAGCGAGACTTTGGGAAATCAAGGCTGTTTAAGTCTCTTATCTGAACCTAGTCGAAGTTTCAAACAGAAAATCAGGAACAACGAGGAGAATGTCGTGATACCCACACCATCCCGGTTAAAGTGCTAATCACTTACACCATCAAGGCTCCGGCACAGTGCTGCTTACGCCACCTCGGTTATGGTATCACGCCGTTTGCACCAAGTTGTTCCGACCTCCAAAGTTGAAACTTCGAGAAAGGAGCAGTCAAAAGGCTTAGATTGTCTTGACATCCTTTAGTGTCCATCGACTCAAAACAAGGATACACCGTCGAAAAGAAATCTGAGGATTCTAGCAGCGTCTGAACGTTATGAGACAAACTCGTTTCTAGAGTCTAGGAGGACACCGACGATGATGACATGCGCATTGCATTCTTTCAAATTCTTTCAAAAGCTTGTTGCAGGAACACCACTGAGTTCTCATTTACTTTGCTGTCCAAAGCTCTAGGCCATCACCCTCACCGATCATCAATCCAAAATGACAGCACAAACAGATTTGGCTGAACTGAGGAAGGCTGTAGAGGAGTTAGGCCACAAAATGGACAAACAAATGATCATGATCCAGGGGCTGTTTGATCTCTTTACCACCATAGCCCCGCAGTCGGATATGAGGCCAATCAAGGAATCCTCTCAAGTTTGGCACACTCCTGTGGTCGGAAAGCGCTCAAAGGATGTGTTCAAAGACCTGACTGAGTTTCATGAAGCCAGGACTGACCCGAAGGAGAATGTTGGATCCTTTTTCAAGCCCCATGCTGAAAGGGAGGATATGTGCAATAAAGAAATCAATCCCAAAGGCAAAAGAGTGCATCATGTTCCTCAATCTGATCGTCGGAACCCACCAAGGACCTTCTCTTGCTTTTCCACACCGTTGTCCTCAGTTTATGAGAAGCTCCTCGAAGCTGGCTTCCTCAAGCCACTCCTTCCAGCTCCTTCACCTCGAACACTTCCGGCATCCTACAATTCAAATGCCTATTGTGCTTTCCATCAAATGTCTGGCCATCCCACCGATTCCTGCTTTCGCCTTCGACATGCCATTCAAGATCTCATCGATAATGGCACCATTCTAGCTCCATTCCCATCAAAGCCCAAAGTCATTTCCAAGCTCATGCATCAACACGGTTCCAACCCACATGTTAGCCAGATATCCATCAACTCCACTCAAATCAACCCAAGCTCCACCATATTCAATCCTAGCCTCTACATCATCTCGAAAAATCAATTCAAGCCAATCTTGTCTCTCCTGCCCGAACCCGAGGTTAACCGGATGGCCATAGGTGAAATTGAGATCCTTACTGCCGACACCTGTGTTGACAGTGATGAGCCTGCAAAGGAGGAATTCAAGAGGAAGCTTAAACAATCAAAGGAGAAAATGGACTTTGGGGCTGTTATTCAAGGAGCTCTCTCAAGTGGGGCTAGCCGAAGAAGCTGAAAAGGCCGAAGTGCTGTTGTTTGGGCCTGCTGTCCTCTAACTCCTGCCTCTCTGAAAGGAAGTCAAGGGTAACTATAAAAGTTGCATTTTCAAGCTGCGTCTATTTTGCATTGACACTTTTGAGTCTAAGTCTGACACAGTGTCTGTCAAGTCGTCTAAGTCTAGCTCTGAGTCGGAGTTCGTGCCTCTTGGCCCTCCATGTCGTAGCTTCTATTCTCAATTTGAGTCGTTTTGTTGTACTTGGCAACCCCGAGGGTTTTATGATATGCATTATCCTGCTTCTAAGTACTTTGCTGGCTTTTGATAAACTGTGTCGTCCCTGACGACGAAGGGATAGATTTTCGATGGGAATCTCCCCAAGGAAATGTGTTCCCTCGCCGAAAGGGAAGACGAAAGGCATGCTCAGCCTCTAAAAGTAGAAGTAATTTCTAATAAATTTGAAAATGAGGTAGACCCCCAGAAGCTTCAAATTGTTTCGGCGCTGTCCCCAGAAGAGCATTGTGCCCGTTCAAAGAATTCAACAACATCTTGGCATGGTCTCACAAAGACACGCCTGGTGTCGATCATGAGATAAAGAAGTATTGAATCCCTTACTACCGGATGCTAAGCCAGAAAGCAGAAGCTCAGAAGGCTCCAGGCCTTATACCATGTTCAAAACAGTAACAACAGTGTTCCATCAAGCGCACATTAAAAAGGTGTAAAAGTGGCCTGGAGCGAGGCATTTCCAACCAAAGCAGTAATGCCCTTGTCACTATCAAGGCCATTCTATCTGGGGCCACAATCAAAGCTCATCAATCTCAACGGTGACGGATTCAATACCGTGGTCTACATGGATCAATTCAAGTGCTACTTTTCCCTGAGAGATGCTCGTTGGATCGAAAACCACAAGGGTGGGCGATTCCAAGCAAAAGTTAGAGCAGCCTGTTAGACTGAAAACCTAAGGAGGCGGTCTAGGCAGAAATAAATTGGCAAAAAGTCGAAAGCTCGCTAGGCCGAAACCTGAAAGGTGGCACTAGGCAAAAGTTAGAGCGCAAAAGGAGAGGTAAAATACACGAGTGAACCTTGGCCTGAACTACGTTTTGACCTGATTCTCCAAAAGGGGATACGTAGGCAGTCTCTCTCTTCGAGACTCGGTCATAATCTATCAACTAGATCTCAAGTTTTGGCCTTGGTGCACCACGTTGGCCGCCTGAACTATGATTTGACAAATCCTTACCTGAAGTTCGGTCGCAATCTATCAAATGGATCCAAGGCTTTGGTACGTCGCCGTGGTCAAGAAGAAGACAAACTTCATTTGTGCAGAAAGGGGGAAAACCTTTCGTCTTTCAATCTTATTTCAAATTACTTCTTCAATTTCAAAGCTGAGCAAAAAGTCTTAAAATAACCGGAGCATCAAAAACAGAACGAAATGCTAGAGGCCCTAATGGGCTCGCAGTTTATTCTAAGTCAGCAGAGTCTAGTGTGAGCAACCGCAGCAGACTTGTAGTCATGTGCAAATTTGAGGTTCACGCTCACTTGTTCAAAGTGGTGCGCGTTGGTTTCAAACCCGCGTGCGCTTATTCGATTCCTAGAGCAAGCAACAGTAGGCAGCCATCGTGCCTACCAAATATTTTGGACTCCTGCGGGGGTACCTCAAGCTCAAATCAAGGTCTCAGTGCCTCGAAAGTTGTTCTATCATTCAAAGCACCTCGAATATCATTCAATGGGCTTTTGCCAAGTTTTGTCATGCCGTGCAAGTCATACGAACCTTATGTGACTGCACGGGGGTGTCGGTTTCAGTCCGGGCCTATACGAGTCATTCCATTTGTGTCTTTTTGTCCATTTTTGCGGTATTTTTCGAATGTTTCAGTCTGTATCCCATTCTGAGGCTTTCCTCTCAATTTTGTTTGTTCGTACAGGTCATCGTACATCTATTTGACCTTACGCAAGTGTCAGTTTCACCCGTCGAGGAATATTTGAGGTTTGGCTCATTACTGCCCAAAATCTCATTATTTTTCCATGTGTCTAAAAGTCTATGTCTTATCCTGGGGCTCTTTCTCCCTTTTCATTCGAGCTAGACGAGTTTATACATATATGTGTGTGTGTGTCGGTTTAGTTTACTTGTCAATGCAAATTAGATATTAGTGGTGGGTTTATACGCTTTTCCTCAAAGGAGAGTCAATAAACTGAAAAGTGCAATTTTTACATTGATACCCTAGCTTCTATCTCGTATCCAAGCAAATGGAATCTCGTGAACAGCAAGAGCATGTCAGCCTAAGGCCGAGCAAATCATATCTATGGGGCACATCCGCCCAAGCATCAAGGAACAGGCACGTAGGTCCAATACCGCTGCTAAATGTCAACTGGGAAGACGCTGGCCAGCTCAATGCCCCTCTATTTTGGACATGCAAGCCCGAAACTCAAAAGCAGAAGGCAGTAAAGTAATAAGACTCAGTGGTAGTCCTCAAGCGTTGTCATCCTCTTAGGAGCCGCCCTTAGCTTATGTTTGCATTGTCAATGTGTGCATTCAATTTAGTACATATCATTGCATATTGTATATCAACTTGGAAAACAGGAAAGGTCTATCAAGTGCTAAGGCATTCTTATCCAACATCGAAAAAAAGCAAGTAATCAGAATTTTGGAGTTTCGTACCTGGGATCAAGTCACTACTGGAACCAGAGCCGAAACCGCTACTCTGGGATAGTGCAATTATAAAGGGGGTGCCACATGCCGTTCTTCCTATCCATTTCTCCATGGCAAATGTCAGGTACACAGCCTCACTGTCCCACTCAGCTAGCGCCTAGAGCAAACTTTGGGAATCAGAATACAATTCAAAGCAGCAATGACTCGTGCTACTCAAATCCAAGTTCACCGACGGCACATTCATCCTGAAGAGTGACCCTCCAGTCTAATCAATTCAATCAACGACGGTCAGCCATATCGTCCTTCAAATCGATTCAATCAACGACGGTCAGCCATATCGTCCTTCAAATCAAATCAATCAACGACGGTCAGCCATATCGTCCTTCAAATCAAATCAATCAACGACGGTCAGCCATATCGTCCTTCAAATCAATTCAATCAACGACGGTCAGCCATATCGTCCTTCAAATCGATTCAATCAACGACGGTCAGCCATATCGTCCTTCAAATCGATTCAATCAACGACGGTCAGCCATATTGTCCTTCAAATCAAATCAATCAACGACGGTCAGCCATATCGTCCTTCAAATCAAATCAATCAATGACGGTCGGCCATATCGTCGTTCAAATCAAATCAATCAACAACAACCAGCCATGTTGCCCTTTTCAATCCTTCAACGACGATCAGTCATATCGTCCATTTCCAAGCCACAAATGGCATTCAGAATATCGCCCATCGTCCAGTTCAACGGCGGTCTGCCCGTCCAAATAATCTATAACAACCGTCCGCCTATCCTGATCCACATCTATGTACAGCGAGTGCAGCTTCCAACAGTCTTATTGCTCTGTCTCGGATGGTCTTTGATAAGGAGATTGGCTCTGGTTCCCAACAGATGGAATTTAACCTACCTGACACGACCTACCCGTGGCTGTTGAAGTTTCTTTAGGCCGAAGAAGGTTCGATCCCCAAGGGTAATGATTTGTCCGCAACTGATTAATCCCCAGGAGAGTCCGCCTCGACATTCAATGATGGTCTGCCCATCCCCGTTTCCCAACAAAGTTTAAACCCTCTTTCAATCAAGTCAACGATGGTCTAACGAGTCGTCCCACAACGATGACCCACCGTCTCAAGTCAACGATGGTTTAACGAGTCGTCCCACAACGATGACCCACCGTCTCAAGTCAACGATGGTTTAACGAGTCGTCCCACAACGATGATCCACCGTCTCGAATCAACGATGGTTTAACGAGTCGTCCCTCAGCGATGACCCACCATCTTAAATCAACGATGGTTCGACAATCAGAATATTCTTCGATAGGTCTGTCCATCTGCAACTGATTATTCCCCAGGAGAGTCTGCCCCGGATTGCCCCGAACAGATACCTCTACCTCATGCTAGCTTCAAATGCATCTTCCAGCAGCCTTATTGCTTTGTCTCGGATGGTCTTTGATAAGGAGATTGGCTCTGGTTCCCAACAGATGGAATTTAACCTACCTGACACGACCTACCCGTGGATGTTTGAGTTCTTTATACTGAGGACGGTTTGATCCCCATCAACAACGGTCTGTCCGCCCAATTTCAAATCAGCGGCGATCTGTCCGCCCACTTTCAACTCAACGGCGATCTATCCGCCCAATTTCAAATTCAACGGCGATCCGTCCGCCCAACCCAATTTCAAATTCAACGGCGATCCGTCCGCCCAATCCAATCTCAAATTCAACGACGATCTATCCGTCCAATCTCAAATTCAACGGCAATCCGTCCGCCCAATTCAATTCAATCAACGGCGATCCGTCCGCCCAATTCAATTCAATCAACGGCGATCCGTCCGCCCAATTCAATCAACGGCGATCCGTCCGCCCAATTCAATCAACGGCAATCCGTCCGCCCAATTCAATCAACGGCGATCTATCCGTCCAATTTCAATTTCAATCAACGGCGAGCAGCAATCTTTCTCAAGTAATCTGTCTGGCTGAATTCACCCAACCAGGTTCTTTACAATTCACGTCTTTGTCGACCAAGTGCGTGTTGTCTTGGATATCCTCGAGGGGGTGTCTAGAAAACCTTTGACGTTACTTGTACCCAGTCGAACGGTGCTCCAAGTGCCGTCAAAGGGGGGCTCCTGTAGACACCCTATTCTGGACCATCCGGATCAGCACGTTCGCGGTCTTTTAGTTCCCCGATGATGATTAAACGGTCGAGAACTTCCCGAGGTCGAAGGAAGGTCGTGAGCTTTGTGTGTGGGACCCTCCTCTTTCAAACCATTTCAAACCCCTTCAAAACCCTTCAAATCCAGAGCCAAATAAACCTCAGCAGGCCACACCTGGCTTACGCCACCCTTTCCTTGGCGTGCGCCAGCATTTCGCCACGTGTTGGACATCGACCGTTGACCGAGTTTGACCTGGCGCACGGTGGCTTAAGGGTGGCGTACGGAGGGGTCAAGGCCGGTCAAATCACCGCTTTTCTGTCACGTGCTCGAGACTTTGTAACCAACCCAGTACAGTACAGAGCCTCCTGATCATTGCATGCTGCAGGGCCGTCCCCCTCTCTCTCCTACACACTCCATCAAGGCAAGTCCCATGCATTAAATGCATGGGAGGCTCCCTCCTAAACCTAACCAACCCCTAACCTCAGTTGGCCAGCCCTGATCTCAGTCCCTCTCTCCATCATAAATACCCCCTTGCATTCATTTGCAAGGGGTTAGCAACATTCATTAACCAAGGTTCATTCCCCCTTCTCTCCCTTGCTCTCTCTCCTCCATTGAAAGAGTAAGGATAAGAAGAACACCCCTCTCCACTTACCAGTCAATACATACCCTCCATCTTCAACCCTCCAAGCTCACTCCCACTCCTCCATCTCTAGTGCCAAAGGTATACCACCTTTGCACTGCTTTCTGTTTTCTGCCCCTGAGGGGAACCAGAAGGGTTCTGGCTAGTAACTGATACTAGTCCAGACCCCTCTCTGGTAAAATAACCAGTCGTAATGGTCAATCCATGGCGCACGCCACCTTATTTGAGCCGTACGCCACCTTTTGCTGTACGTGCACAGATGGCGTGGGGGACATGGGGGACCATTTTAGTGCTTATTTCCTTCATGTCATCACCTTCCAGCATGCTAAATAATCGGTTTACCGCTTTCTGAACCTTAGAACTGTGTAAGTGTAGTTGTCAATATTTGTTTCTTCCCGTCTTTAAGGCCTCTGGGTTGCTTCTGGTCATGATCCAGAGCCCAGATGATGTAAAGCCAAGCACTGACCAACGAGCAAACCTGGCGTACGGTCTCAGTTGGGTGGCGTACGGCATGCTTGACACAAGGCAGTGCGTGGCCCTTATATCATGAGTCCTTCCCAGCCTTTTATTTCTTCCCCACTCTGTTTATGGGGTTTGTTGTGCCTTTCCTTGGCTCTTAGCCATTTCTTATGCCTGTCTGCCTGTATTTTGTACTCAAAGCTATATTGATTAACTGCGTGGTTTGTCCTGGGTGTGCGCTGGTCCATTCCAGAGCCCAGAGGGTTGAGAGTAAAAGCTGTAGGAATTGGCAGGTTAGTGTACGCCAGCTTCGAGGTGGCGTGCGCAGGGTTTGTTGGCGTGCAGTGGCTTGGCCATGGCGTGCCAGCATGTCTCCTGCTCACGCACCCGGCGAGCAGCATACATCATCTCACCGAACTCTTTACAGTGCTTGTTCTCAATCTATGTTCTTACGTTTAATTCAATTCAAGCAAGCAAGCCATCATCCATAAAGCATTTTGTCACATAACTGCGAGCTGTTACAGTTTTCATCCCCATTAACTGTTCCCCCGCCCTAACTGGCTAAAAATGATCAAATGAGAGAAAAATGCAAACGTTTTACAAAATGCCCGAGTAGAGACCGATCTCCGGATTGGGCGAGAGGGGGTGCCATAAAACCCTTCCCCTCTCGTAACCTGGCTCCCGAACCTCAGATATCGAAGGTGACGACGGACCAGTCTACGCCTTTCTCAAATCAAATCAAACCTTTTTAAAATCAAATCAAAAACGTAGCAAACGTTCTCGAGTTCGGTTCCTTGGGTGCCTCACCGCTAAAACCCGAGTGGCGACTCTGAATCGAAGCGTTTCGCCGCGCCGTATTTTCAAAGAGGGCCGCAAACCAAAATCGGGCGATTTTCGGGGGCGTGTGCCCACAG
>BPLS01027905.1:53210-69517 GCA_019656275.1 Rhododendron kiyosumense
GAAGGTTCTTTCTAGAGCAGTAAAACAAAAAGAATAACATTGCACGGTTTCCTTTCCAAAAATTCTGTGAGAATTTGCTTTCCATATTTGCATCATTAAAAGATTTTCGTTGGAGAGCAAATATGCATATATAAGGGGTTAATCATCGAGAGAGAAAAAAAAAACCCCCGAGAGAGTTTTTTTTTTTGTTTTGGCAGCAACCCTTGTTTCTTTTTTCTTTCAGCACACATGTCTATAGACCCTTTATGTCGGACGAGCACGGAGAATAAACTATAGGCAGAGGCGAGAGTTTTTGCTTCCGAAAAAGAAAGAAAGTGGTGCACGACGTTCGTAGGAGGCGAGAGTAACAGTTTTCATTACATCACATATTTTTCCTCGTTCTTTTTCGTTCTTGCATCTTGCATTTATTTGAACGATTTTGGGGTCGGTTGAGATCACGCTACACATCATAGCATTCATTCATTCACTGTTCGTGGTTTTTGGTGCCATTTGCTACTGAGGCCGAATCTTTTGGAGATTGATTCGAAGCCGGTTGAATCCAGAGATCGGGCGTGAAGTCCGTGATGCATCTATTGGATCTTGAAGAAGCTCGGGGAGCATCGGAGATTGGCGAGAATAGGTAAAAACTTGGGTAAGGATTTTACTATTTCGCAATCTGTACTTCATTTTGATTAATAGAATAAAGCAGTAGTGTTAGGCCGTGGTTTTGGCTTAGGGTTATTTAGGACCCTAAGTTTTTCCACATAAATCGTGCGTATCCTGTCTCAATTTTTATTGTACTGCACTATTTGATTTTTGGTTTGGAGTAATCGAGATAATTAACCCGTTCATCTTTATTAATTTTTTTAAAATCTGAAAATTGGTGATCTTTTTATCAAAACTCCTATTCACCCCCCCTCTAGGAGTAGATTGAACGCTTCCGCATAATTTCATCTTGAACGTTTGCCTCCCAGGATTACTCGATTTTTGAAGAACGGAAGTAGCACTACAATCTGTTCAACGGACGAACCAAGAAACTATGCAGAACTCTCTCAGAAAATGTGTGTTATGAGTGCAGGAATTTTTGATACTGAAATAGGAGGAGATGGGTCCTATTTATAGAGAAGTAGGCACCCCAACGAAGAGGAACGGTGACTGTTCGGAATGGTGTTAGGAAAAGACGCAATTGTTCGAAGTGGTCTCGACCGAAGAGACATCACTGTTCGAATCTTATCTTGCCGAACCAGCACATTACTTCCATTTCCCTAGGCTCACGTTACAAATGTATAATGCCAAGGTAAATGAAGCATTGCACCCATTGGTTCAATTGCCACATGTTGGTCTATGAACCAACACAAAATTCAATTCAAAAGACTTCAAATAAGTAAGGAACTAATTAAAATAATTAGTACAAATTCCCTCTAAATATTCAGTCTTAGAATTTTATGAACCCGCTGCCACGCTCGGCCCGGTTTAGCGGCAAATTAAATAATTTCAAGTACTCCAAATATATTTATTTATCCACCATAGGACAAATAAATTACAACCAACTTAAATGATTTATTTTGGAGTCAATTTCCAATTCACTTATTTCCAACGCTTTCTTCTTCAATCTCACCATTGGTTTAATTTCTTTCATAGTAAGTGTGGTCAAACATTGTGGTAAGTGTGGTGTAACGATATATTGTGGTAAATGTAATTATAGTAATAAATTGTATGTAAAGCGCTAATCATTGGTCAACAAAAATGGAAAATAGAATAAGAGGCAGTTCTATACTTCATTCTCACAACAAACAACCAAAACGAGCAAGTAGAGTGGTAGCATAGTGCATGGTAGGCACCATGTATTCCTCATATATTTACAGTTTAAATCTCGGTAACTATAACTAACAATACTAATTTTTGGTCGAGCAAATTAAAAAAAAAACGGAGATGGATATTTGAACTGTTGGTTAATGTAATCAAAACATTTGAGCAATGAGCGTCTCAATGATATTGGACATGAATTTTGCATCACCCCGAAGCTTGATACCAGCAAAAGAGAAGAGCGAAAGCTGGATTAAATATCCCGAACATTCATGATCTCTTTTTTCTGAAACCATATACTCCCTTATGAAGCATCGACTATACGGTTTGCTTGTTATTTGGCTGCTTGCGGCTATATCCTTTTTCCCTTATGAAGCATCGACTCTAGCAATGTGAACCATTGCTGTTTTCTTAATAAAACTTATTTGCTTATAAAAAAAGAGTGAACCATTGCTTATAACGCGCAAGCATCTAGGGTGACAAGATATATATCCGCGCATAGAAGTTGAAAACAAGCGCAAATATTAGGTTTAGGTTCCATCTTGGCTGTCTGAAAGCAAGCATGCAATCTTGTACTTGCTCCCTAAGAAGAGAAACACAAAAATTTATACGATGCAAGGAATTTGGAAAACAGAATTCTTGAACCAATTATCCATTTTCAGAAATGAAGGAGCCACAAATACTCCCTCCGTCCCATTTTCATTGTTTATTATTCTGTTTGTCTCTTTTATGTCTTTTGCCTATATTTTTTAGTGTATATCCTGAAAAATATGCAGTATGAATCTTATTTGATAAATCTCAATTAATTCTATAAACAAAGTTTTCAAAAGTATAAAAAAATATTATAGATTAAAAGATATAATTAATTAAAAAGTAGCACGCAATTCAAAAAAGGACGATAAAAATGGGACAGAGGGAGTACAATATAGGTCTCCAGATAATCATGATCATTGAAAGTAATCGATCTTTCAAACAAATTACGAAGTTCCACATAGCATTGAGCAATGTTAAATGTATAAAATACCTACAAAATTAGGAAAACGGTATGGAATCCGTGTCCAAGACATTTAGTTGAACATACGCCTAGCAAGCATTTTTGTAATGCAAAGTTGTCATGACCTATATACACGTGGAACTCCTGTGCTGTGAGCGAAACATTGTAAGGCACTTTAATTTTAAAGACTATGTTTCCGATCACGTAAAAGAAATATACTAAGAAATTCAAATATTTCAATGTATCTCCAAGTCCTCCACGGAAAGTAGATGAGGCGGACACTACTCCGTATACGAAATGGATGGATATAATTGATCATCTGCTTTTAATGAGGGGAGCTCAATAATTTATGTCGATGGCTTGCCTTTCGGTGACTTGATTGGAAGCACATGCAAGTTGGATACAACCAAAAAGAAGATCAATGATTACGAACGCATAATATCGCATCCCGCATCTTGTATCAGTCATAACTTGTCTTACTTGACACCTACGTTACATGGACTTGGATGTTGGGTGCAACAGTTCAGGTTCTAATTGTCTATTACTCCCTCCGTCCCAAATTCTTTGTCCGGTTAGCAAAAATGAGTGTTAAAAATAATACATTTTTTGTAAGAAAAAATCAAAAGGTTTTTAAAAACTTACTAGATATCAATAAGTATTTTTAATTTGTAAAAAAAGTTTGAATTTTTTCTTGAAAAAGTTGCGTTATTTTTAACACTCCGTTTTGCGGACCGGACAAAGAATTTGAGACGGAAGGAATATTTTGAAGCATGAAAATAGATTTTTATTTTTGAAGTACTTTTTTGAAAATTTGAAAAGGTCCTTATGGGCAAGATGAACAGTTTGGCTGAATGAAAATGCTCACGGGAACCTCAGAGAAGAATTCTCACCTAGGATCCTGATTCCTGATCATGAAAAGGGCAAACAAGCACAATGCTCCTACTTTTCTATGCTAGCTGGGACACAAACTAGAAAGGGCCAAGTCAGTAGGCCCGTGGACAAACCAAAAGAAGATGTACTTTTCTGACTTTTGTAAAATAATAAAAAGACATAAATTTCGCAAGACAACAACCAATAGAGCATTATTTTTTGGGGTAAATAGTCCTTTTGTTGAGGCCTCCCTCATCTTTATAGTATCTTTTGTTAATGGAGGATGGTCTGTAAAATGGATGGACACATAATTGATTTGTGGGCCTTAGTCAAGATAATCAATCATGTTTAATCGTATTCATATGACCCCCAGAGAATCAAATCCACTGTTTATGAAAATCTTGGGTCCACTTACTCTCTCTCTCACAGAGGAAGGCACAAGCACCTAGTTGCTAAATGGCGGTGGTACACATTAATTAGAACGCCCAATTTTGGGAAAGACTACAATACACACCCTTTAAAAGGGTGTACCATATGCATCTATTTTATTGCTTATTCATAACATTTTAGTATGTTTCGTAACTTTTATTCTAGAATTCATAACTTTTTAGCAGTACGATTCGTAACATTTTCATTATGATTCTTAACATTTCGATATATCTCGTAACCTTTATATGATTCGTAACTTTTTAGCAATACAATTCGTAACATTTTGGGGGGTACATATGATACACATCCAAATAAGAGGTGTGTATTGTAGCATTTCCCATAATCTGAATGTATAGTTTGGAAAATCTTGGGTCCGCAACTCTCTGTGAAGGGAAGGATACGCGTGAGATTAGACTGAGGGAGAAATCAGAGTGGGTGGGAGAGATAGCCCGGAAACTCCTTGGTCCGTAACTGTTCGGATTTGGATTTTGTGGAAAAAAATTTAAAATAATAAATTAAGAGATAAGATAGAAAAAAATTATTTCGAACTTTTTGCGACCCTAATACAAACAAATTAACAAGGCCCGCATTGGCTCCTCCCTCGTGTAGACTTTCCTGTTTGGAATGTGTTAACAGTGTTATGCAAGAGTAATAAATTTTGAGTGGTTGAGGGGAAATTTAAGTAGAAAGATTGTGTTTGGTTAGCATTTTAATTTAGTTTTTTAATTATTATCTTATATCTTTCTTCAATTATTACCCTATTTCTTTAATTATTAATTTTTCATCTATTTCCAATCATTACCCATCTTTCCACTCACTACCAAAATTATACTAAACTAAAATGTCAACCAAACAAAACCAAAACAACTTTGGCCTTGTTCGTTTCCAAATTTTACTTTGTTTTTCAATCCTTACCTTATATCTTTCTCCAATTATTAATTTCATTTTTCTCCCTATCTCTCTCCACTCATTACCCCTCTCTCCATTCATTACCCTATTTTTCTTTACATCCACTATTAAAAGTAAAATACTCAAAGTTAAAAAACGAACAAGGCCTTTTTGTCGTCCACAGTTTTTCTTTTGGTTTCAATTGTTGTCCACGGCCACGGGTCAATTAGGTGTCGTTCTAGTTTCTTAAAATAAATATTTTTTTTAAAATAAAGTAATTTAAAATTTAAAAATTATATTTAACAATATGAATCTTATTTGATGGATCTTTTAAACGGTAAAAAAAATCAAAAAATTATTTTTTATTTTCGTTATATTTAAATTTAAAATCACTTTTTTTTTTTTTGAAAAAGAAGATTTAGAAAAAAAGCTCAACGGGGCCTAGCTTGGCTCCATGACAGCATAGTGGTACGAAGAGACATTTATGTTTTGTTCTCTTTCCAACTCAAAAAGAATTTTTTAAAAAATTCCCCCTAAATTCTTCCTAAATTCCCTCTACTTTTAACATTTTTCTCTCTACTTCTCTCCATTTATTACTCCTATTATTTTTCAAAAATTTTTTTAAATTGCAATCCAAACAAGACATTATTACGCCCTTTTCTATTTCGCAAATTCTGAGAACCGCCCAAAGGGCATCCCGCATTGACTTCCACGCCCGCTTTCACGCTCAGAAAAGGACAGTCCTCTGCCGCGAGTTCCAAAGAAAAACGGCTTTCTCTTCCACTTGCTGAGCTGATGTGAATTGTGAAGTAGATTTACGAAATTAACCCCTCACCCTTTTGTCCACAATTTGGAGTGGACCCTCCTCCCTTCCGAAAAAGAGTGGACCCTCGCCTTACTACAAAGAAGTGTTTACTGTTGATAAACAAATAATAATAATGACGTGTGTATTTCTATAATAAAATATAAAAAAAATCTTTTGTACACTATTTCAATAAGGCCCCGTTTCAAAAAAATTTTAAAAAAATAAGCAGCTTATTTCACAATTTCAAACTAAAAAATAAAGTAAATGAAAAATAATTTTTCAATTTTTTTAGCATTGTACAAAAGATCTCGATGAGATCTTCCAAATAAGATTCATATTGTATATTTTTAAATTTCAATAAGTTCATAATTTTTGAGCCTCAAATTGTATTCTTAAAAGATAAGAACTTTTTTTTTGGTTTTTTTACGGAGCCTAAGGGGGCTTTCCACTACTCCTAATATTTTTGGCAATAATTTGTCATTTTACTATTTTGGAAGTCAAAAAGTGCTACACACAACGGTTGTGTAAAACACAATATACAAACAATCTCTACCCGTCTATTACTATAATAAATGGCCAGAAATCGCTCAAACTCTTCTCTGAAAAAGTTAAACTTTTCTCTTAAATAATTTTTTTAAAAATTTAGACTGTCCAAATACATTTAGATGGTCAGAATTATGCACAACCAACATAACGGTTGTTCGCGTAACATTTTTGGAAGTAAAATGGGGCCAATATGTTGAGGGACGGGAAGGGCATCATAAAGTAGGCCGACTATATGTATCAAAAAGTTTAAATATAGAATAATTCAAATACAATATCAAACACAACTCTTCTTCGGAAAAAAAAAAAAAAAGAACCCTCACATATATGTGGGGTCCATAGTTGAGGGAACCAAAAAACAACCCGACTATGGGGATCAAAAAGTCTAGGTACACAATAATTCAAATACAACACTATACACGACCCCTCTCTGGTCAAAAAAAAGTTTTCGAATAAGTTGTTGATTAGTGTAACAAAAATGCTACGCGTATGACCATTGTGTTGGTTGTGTACCACTTTTGTTTTACTTCCATCTTTTGATCTTCATTCCTCTGACACGACAAGGGAAAGAGGAAAAAATTGTGTAGCAACAGTAGAGGATAAATTGGTCATTTAATCACAAATTACAAGTGAAATGCCAGAAAGACTACAAAACAGTGGCACGTGGATTCATTTACTCGGAAAAAGAACAATTTTGTACCGCTTCTGGACTGCCCACTGGGTGGTTACTAGCAGAACCCTTTCTATTTTGTGGGTACGTACTCTTCTGTCTCCAGCGTAAAATGGTCTTTTCTGAGACTCTTTCTGAAAGCTTAGAGGTAATTGGTTGTCGTGTCCGTTCATTCTGTTAATGGGACCAACTATGCCATTGTTAACGGAAAGGGCCACTGCAAGCAATTAAAAAGTGTCGGCAAAAAGAGCGAGATGAGGTGCATCCCCTGAATGATGATGCCATAGAGGTGATGTACAGTGGCTGACCTCACCAAAGAGGTGAGGTGGCAATTTTGTACTCGTGAAGACTATGGATCCGGCTATGATGCCTAGTCTACTGGCATAGCAAACCTGTTCATAGATTGTGAACAGATTTTTATGTGAGACCCATTATGGGTTCTATATGAGTGATCCGAACCGTTCATTATGTTTAAAATATTTTTTTAAGGGCCTCAGTGAAAAATCATCTCAATCCGATACATATAAGTGATTGATTTAATCATCTAAATTTTCATTTAAGTTTTTAACAGATTGTGCACATATTTGCTGTGCCAATAGACTCTATGTGATTTCCTCAATCGTTGGATTTTTTTTTCAATCTCAACCATTAGTTTAATTCTCCTCATAATAAGTGTGGCCGTACATTGCGGTAAGTATGACCATATATTATGATAAATGTGATCATAATAAATGGTATTATCTCCGTTTCATATTGAGAGTCCACCATGAAAAATCATGTCATTTTTCAAAATAAAAAAAATCAACTACTTCCGTGTATAATTTTTTAAATTTTTTCGCACCAAATTAAAATACTAATCGAGATCTTTAATACGGTGCGAAAAAATTTGAAAATTTGTTTGCAGAGGTAGTTTATTTTTTGATTTGAAAAGAGGTAAGAGAGAAAGTGGGACTATCATTATGGAACAGATGAAATATATAAATCCAATCATTGGTCAACAAAAACGGAAAATAGAATAAGAGACAATTCTATATTTCATTCTCACAACGAACTACCAAAACGCACAGGTAGAGTGGTAGCCTATAGGCACCATGCATTCTTCATACATTTGACGTTTAAACCTTAGTAACTACAACTAAATATACTAACTCTAGCTGAGAAAAAAAAACGGACATAGATATTTAAACTGTTGGTTGATGTAATCAAAACATTTAAGCGATGAGCAGCTCAATGATATCGGACATGAATTTGCATGACCTCGAAGCTTGATACCAGCAAAAGAGAAGAGACCTGGATTAAATTTATTACGATGCAAGGAAATTGGAAAACAGAATTCTTGGACCAATTATCCATTTTCAGAAGTGAAGGAGCCACAAATACAATAGGTCTCCAAATAATCACCGTCATTGAAAGTAATCTTTCCAACAAATTACAAAGTTCCACGTAACATTGAACGATGTTAAATGTATAAAATATCCGTAAAACTCGGACAACAGTCTGGAATCCGTATCCAAGACATTTAGTTGGACATACGCCTAGCAAGCATTTTTGCAATGCAAAGTTATTGTGACCTATATATGCGTGGAACTCCGATATTGTGAGTGAAACATTCTAAGGCACCATGTAGTCTATGTTTCCAATCATGTAAAAGAAATATACTTAGAAATTCGAATATTTCAGCGTGTCTCCAAGTCCTTCACAGAAATTTTATGAGGCAGATACATAGACAAGTACCTACACGACTGCACCCAATATCCAAGTCCATGTAATGTAACGTAGGCCTCAAGTAAGGCAAGCTATGAATTAAGCAGGGATATCGATACGGGATATGGATACAATGTGATATGATACGTTGGTGTTGGTAATCATTGATCTTCTTTTTTGTTGGAAATGGATAATTGATTTTGGGGTTTCCAACTTGCATGCGCTCCCAATCAAGCCACCGAATCAGAACTCTTGCATCTCACTAAGAGATTAAGAGTTCGAGTCTCCTCAATTACATGTGGTTGTGAGTGTTCTTCCCTTAGAGAGTTTTTCATTTTTTTCTTTGTTTCTACCTTTTTTTTTTTTTTTAAAAAAAAAAGGGCAAGCCACCGACAAAAATTCTTGAGCTCCACTCCTTAAAACAGATCAATTATATCCATCCAGTTCGTATAGCATATCTGTTACAGTGGATTTGATTCTCGTGGTCATATGAATCCGATTAAACGTGATTTCTGGGATGATTGGTTATCTTGACGATGCCTAATCTATATATGAACGGTTCAATTAATTAGCAAAGTGCATCCCACTAATTTTACTTTGAAGAAACCAGACGGTCTAGTCCCTGAAAAATGATGGACCATCTCCTTTGAATTTTACTTTGTTTTTTTCTATTTCCAAATAAAAGCAGTGGCGGAGCCATGAATCGAAGTCGGAGGGGGCCGAAATACTAAAGAAATTTTGGTTCAATAATCTTTTCAAGACTAAATCAACTCATTCGGGTTTTAATCTCAAGTATTGTAGCTATCATATCATTCAGCAAACACATTATCGTCATTGTACGTTATCATATTATTCGGACAAAAAGTGGAGTGCCAATAACTAATAGTAGAGTGTCAAAATTAATTTCTTTTCTTTTAGGCTCCAGTTTTCCACCTAAGTAAATCAATAACATGTCCATCCATTTTACAGTCCATCCAGTACCAAAAGAAGATAGAAACGGGAGAGGTTTCGTCCATGGCCTCAACAAAAGGACCAAAAATAATGCTCTATTGGTTGTTGTCTTGTTTATGTCTTTTTATTTGACAAAAGTCGGAAAAGTACACATCTTCTGTTAGCATGATTTGTTTCTTTCAGAGGCCAAACTATAAACAGTTTCAATTATTAAAGTGGGGCCAATAAAGTTACAATAGCCCAAAAATGAAAATTGAAATTTGCGTATAATAGGCACTCAAAGCCATTTTGGATCCGATCAATTTTTTATTTTTGCAATAAGTAAATTCCATTGAAGAAACCCAAACCGCGTACAATTTCAAAAGGGCATACCCCAGTATAACAAGAACAGGGGGAAAAAATATCCTCCCTTCCAACAGGACTATACAATTATGCAAATGAAACAAACAAACAAAGCTAAGCCCTGCATCAAATCCAGATCTCAACAAAAGAAACTAAGAGAACATACACATAGACAAGCTCCACCTAGCTGCTAAATCCTTATTTTGGGCAGAGGGTTTCACACCCCCTTCTACCACTCAAAGCATCTCTGATTGAATTCATCAACAGTAGAGAGAGGTGATCAACAGTCATAGCCTTCCTTTGAAAGCACTTTAGATTTCTTTCCCTCCAAATTGTGTAAACGGCAGCAGCGAGAACACTCTCACGTGAGCAGACATTTAAAACCCTTCCTTTTAACATTCAAAATTGAACCAGACCACTACATCTAACAGGTTATTAGCAAGGACGGGGTCAAGATTTTACAATTTACCCTAGCAGTGACGAAATGTATGCTAAAAAAAAAAGATGCATTGTAATATGTGTTCCACACTTTGTTCAATATTTCTTTTTTCTTAAAGAACGAGTCAATTATTTTCTTGACCATGATTACCTACCACATTAGTTTACACAAATCAATAAACTGTCATATTTCTTTCATATAGTGCAAATACGATCAATACAAAACTCAATAAGGAATTCAAAACATTCAATAATTTCTCGAACTATAATTGAATATTGAAAAAGACTAACCTTTTTTCAATGGAGTTTGAGAAATTCACACAAAACACCCAACAATAAATGATTAATTTTTTGAAATTCCACTACTGCACAGTGCTGGCATTGGAAATTTGAAAATCTGGGAGTCCACTAAATGAGAAATCCATTACTGTCAAGTTGTGCACAGTGCCAATTATTTTGGTTAACTTGTTTAATTTTTTAGGTTAAAGAGTGGAGTTTTTTTTCCTTAATTAGACATGATCATTTATATTATTTCACTTTGGCTCATTGAATTTAGTTTTGAAATACAATTTTGGATCTCCTTTCTAGAAAGAATATAGGAGTAGAGGTTTTTAGGACTAGTATATAGCAAAAAATAAAGAAAAAAATCTTGCAGTAGCGAAGTCTATATAAGTTGGGGATAATATTTTCTTTTACATATATATGATAATTATATTTTCTAAAAATTTTGCCGGCAGCCTCTACTAGATCCCTGTGTCCATCCTTGGTTACAAAGAATGCCAGAAACAGGGATTTTGTTCCAAACATCATGCCAAAGAGCTGAAGAGAAAGGACAAATGCGAGTGGGACTCTGCATATGTGGCTGTGCTACAATGAAGGCATGAAGTATCAACATTACCCCAACTAACCAGTCTGTCCCGAATACTTATTAATCTATTCTGAACAGCCAACCAAAAAACGGCATTTATAATATTTTAAAATATGTATTGTTAAAATAATTAAATTTACATTTTGAAAGAGGAGTTGAACTCTTTACCTCATTTCTCCTAGCACTTAAATGAACTCTCTGATGCCATTAAACCAAAAGCCTCTTGGCTACAAGATATCAGCTGTTTGCCAGATTCAAATCAAATTATGGGGGAATCGTAGTTGTGAACCCGATCCAATTCAAATAAGGTCCAACAGGCACCCATGCCCTAAAAATAAGGTCTTGCTAGTAAAGCTTCAAGAGTTCATAATTTCAACATTTTTCCACAACAAACAGAAAGGGCCTGACCAAATGTTATCGATCAGTCATCGGTTGACAAATTAAAAAGGAAAATAGAATAGGAGGCAATTCTATCTTTCATTCTCACAACAAGCTACCAAAAAGCGCACGTTGAGTGGTATCTCAGTGATAGGCACCATGTATTTGATTGGAGCTCAAACCTCACTACAACTTAGGATGCTTTTTGGCCGAGCGAAAAATGAAAAAAACCTACCAAAAAGCACTCAAATTTTTTTTTTTTTAAGAGATGGATATTTAAACCGCTGGTTGATGTAAACAATACATTTGAGCATGTCATAGATAGCAGACATGAATTTGCATCACCTCAAAGCTTGATACTCATACCATCAAAAGAGAAGAGCGAAAGCTGGATTAAAACTATCAAGGCTATGTTCGTTTGTATATTTTGATTTGATTTTGTTTTGTTTTTCAATCATTATTCTACTTCTTTTTCCAATCATTATCCTATTTCTCCAATTATTACTTTCTCATCTCTCTCTATCTCTCTCAAATCATTACCCATATTTCTAATCATTACCATATTTCTCTCTCCACCCATTACCAAAACTAAACTAAATTAAACTAAACTCTTAACCAAACAAAGCCTAAGTGTTCATGATTTCTTGTCGCTGAAACGATATACATTTCGCTTGTTATTTGGCTGCTTGCTGCTATAGCCTTTTCCCCTAATGAAGCATCCACTCTAGCAATGTGAACCATTGCTTAAAAAGCGCAAGCATCCAAAATGAGAAGATATATCCGCAGAAGAAGTTGAAAATGAGGAAATAGCAGGTTCAGATTCCATCTCCACTGTCTGAAAGCAAGCAATCTTGTATTTGCTCCCTAAGAGAACACACACAAATTTATAATATCCTAAGAAGAGAACACACACAAAAATTATACGATGCATGAAAATTGGAACACAAAATTCTCGGACCAATTGTCCATTTTCAGAAGTGAAGAAGCCACAAATACAATAGGTCTCCAGATAATCACCATCATTGAAATTAATCTTTCAAACAAATTACAAAGTTCCACGTAGCATTGAGCCATGTTAAATGTACAAAATACCCACAGAACTCGGACAACGGTCTGGAATCCGAGTCCAAGACATTTAGTTGGATATATGCCTAGCAAGCATTTATGCAATGCAAAGTTATCGTGACCTATGCGTGGAACTCCAGTCTATACTGTGAACGAAACATTTTAAGGCACTTTTTAAATGTTTTTCATAATGTAAAAGAAATATGGTAAGAAATTCAAATATTTCAGCATATCTCCAAGTCCTTCATGGAAATTAGATAAGGCAGACACTTAGACAAGAACCTGCACGACTGCACTCAATATCTGAGTCCATGTAACGTAGGCCTCGAGTAAGGCAAGCTATGAAGCATGGATACAGATACGGGATACAAATACAATGCGATTTGATTCGTTCATAATGAAATGAATCAATGATCTCCACTCATTAAAGTTGATCAATTATATCCATCCATTTTCGTATAGCATATCTATTAAGTGGATTTGATTCTTTGTGAGAGCATCTCTAAAGAACTAACACTATTTTCCACTTTGCCTAGTAAAAAGTAAAAAAAAAAAAAATGGAAGAAGAATATCTACTTTGACTATTCACTTTTTCATCAACAAATTCAAATACTACTTTCTATTATTGATCTGTATCGAAATAAATAGAAAATCTCGCATAGAATTGAGGGGGGAAAATATAAATATAATGAGAGAGAAAGAGAATCTCCTTTAGTAGCTAGTGGGAATTATGAAAGGCAAAGAGATAGTGATTGTTTCCGGAAACAGTTCTATCTATGAACATGGAATTAAAGAAATTTGAGAGAGGAAGAAGGGGGTTTAATCACTACAAGAAATTTGATCAACACCAGCGCTTTTTTTACCAGCACTTGCAAAAAGCGCTACAATAAGAGGTCTATACTAGCGCTTTTTTTAGCCGCTACTAAAATAGGGATTTCCCAGCGCTCAAACCAAAAGCGCTGGAATAGACCAACCATTTCCCAGCGCCCAAGCAAAAGCGCTGGAAAAGGCCCCTCATTTACCAACGTCTAGAAAAAGCGCTGGAATAGACTCCCCATTTCCCAGCGGCCCGAGAAAAAGTGCTGGAGTAGACCCAATGAAAAAATAAATTGATCAACCAAAATCTAATAATATTACTCTATGTTATACATTTTTTCATACTCTTCGATCAAATGTGTAGCGATACTTGATCAACTTCATTCTTGGTACGATTGATGAATTACGTAAATATGTAAAAGACAGACAGTTCAAATCGAAAAATAAAGACTCTTGTGGGGATTGGGTTGCGATCTAATACTTTAATGCCTAGGGGTGCATCAAATATTGTCCGATCAGGTGGTCATCGATATCCAATGATCTCCGATTTTGGTGACAATGACGGAATAAATGATACGTAAAATTCTAATGGTTCAAATCGACCACTGTAAAAATTGATTTGGTAATATAACAACCTTTAAATTCTATACATTCAATGCAACTGTTAATAAACTAAGTCTTGTGTTGTACTTGAACATATGGTAGCCATTCAACCGCGACACAATTACGACAATCTAGATCGCTGATTTTATTTTTCTTGTTGATTTATCATTCTCGTAAAATAAGATATCTTGATTAGGTTTAGAAAGCTTCTTTATCGAGACACAATTTCATTAACAAAATGAGTTTTTTTGTCCGATCAAATGTGTAGCGATACCCGATTAACTTTATTCTTGGTAAAAATGATGAACTTCATAATATGTTAAAATAGACAGTTCAAATAAAAAAATAGACTTTGTTGGGGTCGGAATGCATCTAATACTTTAATGCTTCGATCGCGATACAATCACGATGATCCAAATCCATTCATTTTGTTGTCGTTGTAGATTAAATCATTCCCGTAAAATTTTGCCTCAATCGAAATAAGCAAATATTCCCATTAGATGCATTATTTGGGGTCGTGGTGGTTGTGGTTGGAGAAGATCTTGTAAAATACAAATATAAAAAGGGAAGTGATTTTGCCACTCCCCTTTTTGTTAATGTCACTTTTCTTTGTGTTTTTATTAGATGATCTGTTTTGTGAGAAAAGAGGAGTGACATTAACAAAAAGGAGAGTGAAAAAATCAATTCCCTACAAAAACTGCTAAAATAAAGCTTTTGAAATATGTTAGTGGAACAAAAATAGAGCATAGAACATAAAAAGATAATTCTAATGGGGGGAGTGATTCACCCATTTATAATAATCCACGTAATAGAAAAAAATAGATGTTAAACATATGTTATATATTTAATATTTCAAAACATGTAAAAAATGATGTTGGCGCAGTGGTTGGAGAAGGTATGTGTAGGATAGCGACGTCTGGAGTTCGAAACACAACAACAGTACAGGTGCTCCCGCCTCTCTCTTGTTGATTTTTGGTTTTGGGTAAAGGGGTTCTATGCCAGCGCTTGCAACCGCTGGGAAACAAAGCGCTGGTAAAAATTAATCTATACCAACACCCACAAAAAGCGCTGGTATAGTGCTATTGCGGCGGTCGTGCACCAGCGCTTTACTCAAGCGCTGGTATATAACACAAAGGTCTATAGCAGCGCTTTGCGACACCTTTGCCAATGCTTTTGGCCGCTGGCAAATCCCATTTTTCTTGTAGTGAATCCCTCCTAAGTTTATGGTTTGAGATTTCTCTGGTGTTATCAATCATTTAAGGATCACTAGAAATTTGTCTAGTTATTAGCTTTAAAGTTCTGAGATTAATCGATATGCGCCTAATTTAACCTAAGCATATGGTTATTAATTTCAAAATCCTGAAAAATCAGAGTGAGAGATAGAGAAAGGGTGGGTAACGTGGGAGAATTCAGGGTCGTATGGGCTCCTCCTTCCTCGTGTAGTTGCAGTCTCACTTTCCTGTTTGGAATGTGTAATAACAAGAGTAAAATAAATTTTGAGTGGTTGAGGGAAATTAATACTAGTGTAGGGCGTACGTAGGCTGAAAAATCTGCCCACAGTACGTTTTGAGTGGTTGAGGGGAAATTTTAATAGTAAATCTGCCCACGGTTTGAGTGGTTGAGGGGAAATTAACTAGTGTAGCTGTGTAGGGCGTACGTAGGCTGAAAAATCTGCCCACAGTACATTTTGAGTGGTTGAGGGGAAATTTTAATAGTAAATCCGCCCACGGTTTGAGTGGTTGAGGGGAAATTTAACTAGTGTAACTATGTAGGCGTACGTAAGCTGAAAAATCTGCCCACAGTACTCAAAATCTGCCCACGGTTTGAGTGGTTGAGGGGAAATTTACTAGTGTAGCTGTGTAGGGCGTACGTAGGCTGAAAAATCTGCCCACAGTACATTTTGAGTGGTTGAGGGGAAATTTTAATAGTAAATCCGCCCACGGTTTGAGTGGTTGAGGGGAAATTTAACTAGTGTAACTGTGTAGGGCGTACGTAAGCTGAAAAATCTGCCCACAGTACTCAAAATCTGCCCACGGTTTGAGTGGTTGAGGGGAAATTAACTAGTGTAGCGGTGTAGGGCATACGTAGGCTGAAAAATCTGCCCACGGTACGTTTTGAGTGGTTGAGGGGAAATTTTAATAGTAAATCTGCCCACGGT
>BPLS01027905.1:69527-93227 GCA_019656275.1 Rhododendron kiyosumense
ACGTTTTGAGTGGTTGAGGGAAAATTAACTAGTGTAGCGGTGTAGAGCGTACGTAGGCTGAAAAATCTGCCCACGATACGTTTTGAGTGGTTGAGGGAAAATTAATAATTAACTCTGCCCACGGTACGTTTTGAGTGGTTGAGGGGAAATTAGTAGTGTAGGGCGTACACTGAAAAGTTGAGGAGAAATTAAGAGTAGGGAAAATTAATAGTGCATGGCGCAGGGCGTACACTGAAGAGTTGAGGGGAAATTAATACTAGTGGGGAAAATTAATAGTGTAGGGCGTACACTGACAAGTTGAAGGGAAAATTAATAGTGTAAGGCGTATGAGGCGTACACTGACAAGTTGAGGGGAAATTAGTAGGGAAAATTAATAGTGTAGGGCGCATACTGAAAAGTTGAGGGGAAATTAATAGTAAGGAAAATTAATAGTGTAGGGCGTATACTAATAAAAAGTTGAGGGGAAATTAATAGTAGTGCAGGATGTACGCTGAAAAATCTGTAGGAAAATTAATAGTGTAGGGCGTATACTGAAAAGTTGAGGGGAAATTAATAGTAGTGCAGGGTGTACGCTGAAAAATTTGTCTCACAGTACGTCTTCTTTTGGTTTCAGTTGTTGTCCACGGGCCCAATTGGCTTGGCTCCAAATATGACAGCATTGCGGTACGAAAAGACATTTATTAATTACTGCCTTTTCTATTTTGTGGTACTCTTCTGTCTAGTCTCTAGAGTGAAATTTTTGAATCGGAAATTTTAATCGTAAAAAAGATTTGTAAAGAATCACAGCAAGGAAAATTTCGTTTGGATCCATTTCGAGTTACACAAAAATCTAGAAAAATATCTATAAATTTTTTAATATTATTTTATGGTACCCTATAAAAAATCAGCTTCAATGGACATCGGTAAGTATTACGTTTAGATTCGTATGAGCGAAACTGCTTAGTTCGTCTTTACGAATCCAAAAGTAATATTTATCGATATCTATTGGAGTTGATTTTTTTGCATGGCCCTATAAAATAATATATTCAAAAATTTATGAATATTTTTCTAGATTTTTGTGTAACCCAAAATAGACCCAAAGGCATTTTTCCTTTCGCGATTCCGCAAATCTTCCTTGCAAATAGCAAAGCCCTTTTTGAAAACCGAATTGGTTTGGGGTGAATATGTAAAGGACCGATCCCGACCGATTTCGGTCTACCCGATATGTGCCTTAGGTGGGCTGAATATAAAAACTTGACAGTGGGCCAAATGGCCCAAACCCATAAACTCGAACAGCTCAAAAGGGACGGCCCAACACTGTGGCTTTTAATTCAAACCCATAAATTCTTGCTCAATTCAAAAGGGTCTGCCCAAGCCCAGGAATAAATTTTCATCTTAACTTCTCATTTTTTGCTGGGAAAATGACGGCCAATGACGTGTTTTGATAATTAATATCCTCCAAGGACATTTTCAGTATTAACAATTGTTTTTAGCATGTTCTTGGTGGGTATTAATTATCAAAACACGTCCTAGGCCGTCATTTTCCCTTTTTTGCTCAATTCGAACAGTTCAAAAGGGATGGTCCAGATTGAACATAAATTAAAACGGTCAAGATTAATGCAAACATAAATATCATATAAAATATATAGTCGGTTCGGTTCGGGTTCGGTTTGGTCTGTCATAGTTTTCATAAAACCAAGACCAAACCGAAATTTTGGTTCGGTTCTGTCCATCCCGAACCGGAAAAATTCCTCCACCACCCCGACCGAAAACCAAACTGATTGGTCAATATTTTCGATTTTTTCAATCTGGTCAGTTTTGTAACACCCCTGAATTGGACCAATTGTGCCATTGTTATGTGAAGGGCCACTGCACCCAATTATAAGTGTCGACAAGAAGTGACACTTACAATTGGTTCCATTCCAAAATGAATGGCCCCATCTCACAAGAGATGGGGTTAAAAGTGTTGGCAAGAAGCGACACTTATATTTGGTTCCATTTTAAAATGAATGGTCCCTATACTCCCATTTCACAAAAGATGAGGTGCATACGAGGTGCATCCCCTAAATGATGATGCCATAGAGATGATTAAGTGGCTGACCTCACCCTTCTAGTCTACCAAGCATGACTTCCTGTAAATAATTTCAAAACATTTTCTGTTATTACCAAAATGTTTATGTATAAGGAACCTTATACCCTACACATGGTAATGCACTAGAAAATGCACTAATAAAAATAGTTTTGATACACGGGCATTCTTTAGCGAATTATAAGGAGTTAGTATTACCGTTCAACATAGACTAGATATTCAACTCTCAAAAAATGATCATAATCATTGATCGTTCAACTTGCTATATTTTCACAATAGAGTCACCGCAAGAGTAAGTGGGAAAAGAGTGTCCAACTAGGCCTTTTCAGAATGAACTGAGTCCCCACTCGAAACTCCTTGCTTTGTTGTCATCTGTCGAAATGATGTTTTGAGTGTAACGAGAGAGTTCTTCGAATTTGCTTACAATAACAACTATTAGTCGAGCATTGAGATGACCCCCTTTTGAAGCTTTATACGGAAGGCCCTGCCGTTCACCTGTCTGCTGGACAGATGTTGGAGAAGCTGGATTGCTGGGACCAAATTTGGTGAGGAAAACGAGCTGAGCCAAACCGAGCTTTGTCGAGCTACTCGACTCGAACCATAACGAGTCGCGTTTAGTCATTTACTACATGAACCTCTTTAATTGAGCCGAGCCTCTCTTATCGAGCCAAAAACTCGAGCTCGGCTTGTTTACTAAACCAGTCAAGCCGGGCGTTAATGAGCCCAACCAAGCCCACGAGCTACTCGGCTCGTTTACAACCCCATGCAAGACTAGCCACCGATAAAAATCCTTTTGAGTTCGTCTCTTTTTTTTTGTGCTTCGGAATATAATCCATAACAAATTTGAGTTCCACTCATTGAAGCAAATCAATTACTCCGTACATCCATCCATTACACAGAACATATCTGAAACAGTGGATTTGATTAGGTGTGACATGAAGGTTTTTTATTATAACAAAACTAAAACAGTGGATTTGATTAGATGTGACATGAAGTTTTTTCATTATAACAAAACTAGTGCTTACCTATACCTACGGTTTCGTGCCTACGGCACTTGCTAGCTAGTAGGATTTTGGAATTGCGAGATCAATGGCATTTGCGCAATTACTACAAAAATGTGGGCACTTCGCATTATATTTGCAAGTTCCTTCTCAACATTTGAATCAAATGAATCTTAGCCCTTTGATTAATTTGTATTTGTGTGGAGGCCCACACCCTTGTGTTTTATTAGGTAGATGTACCTTATAATCTTAAGATTAGCTTGATGGGTAATCTTCAAGAGGTATAACCTATGAACGCTTTTCATTATCAAAGTGGGTCCAACAAATTTACAAACACCCCACAAATGATATTTGAAATGTTTGGATCCACATCAACATACATACCTGATACCTACCTACAATAATTCAGCCCTTTGCCGGATTCAAATCATATTATGGGGAAATCCAAGATGGGCACCGTGTCCTGAAAATAAGGTCCTGATCTCGATTCGTAACTTCTTGCTAGCTAAGCTTCGACAGTTCATAATTTGAACATTTTTCCACAACAAACAGAAAGGGCATTTTGACCAAATCTTATCGATCAGTCATCAGTCAACAAAAAAGGAAAAAAGAGGCAATTCTATATTTCATTCTCACAATAAGCTACCAAAAAGCGCACGTTGAGTGGTAATCTAGTGATAGGCACCGTGCATTTGACTGGACCTCAAACCTCACTACAAGAACGATGCTTTTGCCAAGCAAAAAACAAAACAAACTACCAAAAAGCACTGAATTTTTTTTTGAAGAGATGGATAGTTAAACTGTTGGTTTACGTAAACAATACATTTGAGCATGTCGTAGATAGCAGACATGAATCTGCATCACATCAAAGCTTGATACCAGCAAAAGAGAAGAGCAAAAGCTGGATTAAATATCAAACGTTCGCTTGTTAGTCGGCTGCTTGCTGCTATAGCCTTTTCCCCTTACGAAGTATCAAATCTAGCAATGTGAACCATTGCTTAAAAAGCACAAGCATCTAGAGTGAGAAGATATATCCGCAGATGAAGTTGAAAATGAGCAAATAGCAGGTTTAGGTTCCATCTTCACTGTCTGAAAGCAAGCAATCTTGTATTTGCTCCCTAAGAAGATAACACACAAAAATGTATAAGATCCTACGAAGAGAACACACAAAAATTTATACGATGCAAGAAAATTGGAAACAAAATTCTTGGATCATTTATCCATTTTCAGATGTGAAGGAGCCACCATTTATCCATTTTCAGATGTGAAGGAGCCACAAATACATGTGGTCTTCAGATAACCGCGATCATTGAAAGTACTCTACAAAAAATTACAAAGTTCCACATAGCCTTGAGCTATGTTAAATGTAGACAAATATCCGTGTCGGACACTCGACACTGGGACAAGGGTCTGTAACACATGTCCAACGCATTCAGTTGGACATACACCTAGCAAGCATTTTAGTAATGCAAAGTTATCTTGACCTATACAAGGAACTCCTATATAGTACGAAACATCCTAAGGCACTGTTAAAGCATCTAACTCCAAACCAATTGGCAAAGAGTGGACGCCCAAGTTTATATACTAATTTTGGAGGAGATAATTAATCAATGTGGGACAAACTCCAACAATCCCCTGCACGTGCCACCCCCGACTCGCACATGGAGAGGTCTACAAAGGATTTGGAACACAGATCACAATGAAACAAATTGTAACTATGGCACAAACAAAGGGGAAAAGCCTCCGAAAACCTAGCTCTGATATCATGTTAAAGCATCCAACTCCAAACCAATTGGCAAAAAGTGGAGAGGCCGTTCAGGTTCGTATACTAATTTTGGAGGAGATAATTAATCAATGTAGGACAAACTCCAACGGGCACTTTTCAAACACTATTTATCTGACAATACAAAAGAAATATAATAAGAAATTTGAATATATTGATGTATCTTCGAGTCCTTAACGGAAATTAGATGAGGCGGACACTTAAACAAGTACCTGCACGGCTGCACCCAATACCCAAGTCCATGGAACATAGGCCTCAAGAAAGGCAACTTACGCAAGATAAATTAAGGTCTCGTGTGAGAAACAAGTCATTTACCAATGCAAACAAAGCTGACAGAGGGGTCGGAATAAGGTTAAACTGAAATCATCCCTAATCATCCACAAATTGCAGGCGTGAAGTACATGTAACTGTACTGTCTTACCTAAGCCATCTCCGATTGCAATGATTGTCATTCTTTGCTTGGGCAATAATAGGCTGCGGTAAAAATGAATAGAAGTGCTCCACGGAAGAGCGTTCCTTTGGAAGGATCTGAAACAGGCAACTCAAACAACATTTAGCCCCAAATGTTTCAGCACTTAATTGTCCATTCTCAACATCATTCAAACTTAACAAGTTGGATTTGCTGAGTGGGCTACTGCAGATGGGACAGAAGGACTCCGGGGGAAGCGATTCATTCGACTTCAGATTATATTTCTTTTGACGCCTTAGGGATGCCAAATTACAGCTAAGGTCGCCACTCGCTGGCATCCTATTAAAATCAAATGGAGTAAGCTTTCCAGCCGTTCTTACAATAGTGCATTCTCGAGACGCATTTTCTTCCTGAAACACAAAAGCTATTATGATGAAATTGCAGATTCTATGTGCGCATGGAAACAATAAAGAATGAACTTCCACAAGGGCTTTTACTTTGAAAGTCGAAGGAAACGCATGTAAGTTCAGCAAGATTCAAATCTTAGACCTTAAAACAAATTTATAGTTTTATTTCTGAGGGTAAGCTCTTTATCTACACCGTAAACCCTATCAACCTAACTGTTCTACATACTTCATCCGTCCCATAAAGTTGGTCCTCCGAAACTACATGCAATTTTCAAACTTAAACATAATGCATTTATTATTTTTATTTTTATTTTTACTTTTGTTTGCACCGTTCAAAAGATCTCATCGAGATTTATCAAACAAGATCCATATTGCACAAAAAAATATTTCGATAAGTACATCATTAAGCTTGAAAATTTGTAATGGACTAACTTTACCGGACGGAGGGAGTAATAGACATGCTGCATACTATCCAAAAAGTATATATCAACAATCGGCATTCTACCTGCAACAATTTTACAAATGATGAGACTAAACCATTGATGCCAGAACAAGGAGTATCAAGAACCTCCACTGTTTTCAAGCTGCCCTGCCAAGATAATATCAGTCCCATCATAGTGAAATCGTATTAATGAACTATCCATTACATGTGGCAAAGGAAAAAACAATTCACATGTGAATGCTTATGTCGATACTGCACTTACACTGAGTAATGCATATAAAATGTAGAATTTACTACCTCCAACTCATATTCCTGGTCCTTTTTTTCAGCAGTTCGTGTTATTTGATTGGATGAACAACAGTATTTTTGCGGAAAGAAAGTCAAGATTTTTTCACCAATAAAAAAACTCAATTAACTCCTGTAGACAAAATTTTCTAAACCATCTATAAAAGAATAATATGGAGATTATAAACCATTTTCAAGATGTCTAGAATAGTGAAAAATGACCAAACATATGGGACCGGAGGTAGTATACTAGATTACTAGTCATAACTACAATTGTACTTCACATAGGTCCTCATAGAATGAAACCCTACCCATGCGATAGCAAACCAAAACAACATTTCCTCAAAAGGATAATTCAAAGTGGTTCAGTTAACAAGAGCTTATGTCCAGCACTATCAACCTTGCACTGCTCGAACTACAGCAGTCAAGAGCTGGTTTTGTGCCCCCAAATTTGATGTGTGCAGCTGTGTTGACTTACTGCTTGACCGTACTTCAGGCAACCAGCTCGGCCAGCTGCTATATCGGACTTAAGATATCTTAATATTTCAAGGGGAAAGACTCACTAAGTGGAAAAAGCATTAAAAACACCTGTCAAGGCAACAAAGCATGCTGAGCTCTTGAGTGAGACAGTCACGTAGGGGAAGCACCACTGGTACCCCCCATCTTGAATCAACATATTGTATATCTGCTGCTAAAGAGTAACCCTGGCCCTGGTAAAAGGACACCATATCAGCTCCTTCTCTTTCAAATAAGTTTATAATCATACAAACCTTCAGCTTTCAGCAGTAAATGAAAGAATTTTTCTATGGTCCATAGTCAATTGAACCTTCAGCTTTTATCAGTTAATGAAATATGGAATTTGTTCTATAGTCCATCTCGATTTCTTTCAAGAGCTTAGAAAAGAGAGGCTAACCTTAACGGTTGCTGTAATGACATGGCAAGCTATCCTTGATGTACATGACCCCAACAGAAGTTTGGTGTATCCATTTTCAAGAGCAATCTGCATAACAAAAGCGATGTACTGCATTAACAAGTTCCAGTCCTTCATCTTATGATTGAAGTTAAATAACATGCATAAAAGATGAACCTTTTGCAATGACAACATTCGCAGATACAGCATAAGATCTTCTTTCCCGGAGACATCACTAACAGCATTTACTAACTCTCTCAACCTGTCCTTCCCCTCCCCTAAATCTGAAGAATAGATGCTTGCAGTTGGGATAACATGAAACACCTTTCTTTTGGGAGTTAAATTCGATACAATAAGTTTCATGTCTTCAATAGCATCATCAAGTTGCTGGGAAGAGACTGGATAAATGGCACTTTCATCAACAAAAGCAACACCTACACCAAATACTGGTAGTGATCTATCTCTACTTGCATCAAAATTCTTCTGTGCTTTACATTGCATCTCATGCACGAACTGTAAGGCCACCCTAAAAGATACATACTTGATCAGAAATAGAACATTACATGTGACAAATAAATGCTCACATGAGCTCTTCTTCTGGGTTCAAAGGCAAAGCAAGAAATATAACCTTGTTTCAAAATGGGGTTAGAGCATTAGCATAGCATAAATTAGTTACATGAGCAAGGATGCTCAGTTAATCTTTGAAGCAAATTAAACATTACGTTTCAATTTGAACTTAGTTGGATAAGCACATAGGCTTATCTAGGACTATATAAAAACCAAGCTGGATTAACTTGAGGCCTGACCGCCTGAGTCACAGTGCTAGAAAGATCTACATATCCACATATCGTGTATCTACTAACGCATAGTCGTGTATCTACTGATTCATAGTGATCCTAGAAGTACCAAGAAATGCTAGCAAACAAATTGAAATGTCCACCTCCACCAAGAAAGGTGGACATTTCGACAACTAATTTACTATGCAAGATAACCTTCTCATATAGAAATTAGTAATTACTAATTGAATATTGTCGCTTGAAGCTTAAAAATACCATCAAGATGGCATTTTCAAGAATGAATGAACGACAAACAAACATTGAGTCAAGTTCAAGGCCATAGCACAAAGAAAGAACAGAGAGACATCAGGCTTCTGAAGGAGAAATTAGAATCTGTTTTCGGAGGAGTTAAATAACGAAAAGGAAACACTATGATCTTTCATGTTGGTGACCAAAGAATGGAATGATCATGTTCTCTAATTATCAAGCTTGGAACAGTAAGATAGTGTAGGTTCGTATTTCGCGGTAGGTAGCTGACGTGTGAATCTACGTGAGCTGGAGACATGCAATTGGTTGATGATTAGGAATGAGAAGAGAGGAGTGATCTAGAAGGGTCGAGGAGGCATAAAATGTGAACGAGCCCGATTCATCATGGCTGCCTACGAATCCCGGTGTATAGGGAATCAGGTCAAACGTAGTTCCATCTTCTTTGAGGGAAATGGTCTCTCCCCTTCTCTGAACAAATCTGTATCTTTCTCTCTATAGAGGAGATGACTCTCTCTCTCTCTCTCTCTCTCTCTCTCTCTCTAGAAATCAGTCTCTTCTGTCTCCCTCTCTGAATAGCATTGGTATTTATAGACAGAGACCAAAACCTCCGCTGGACTCATCCTGCCGCGAACCCTGTCGGTCTGCGGACCCATGCCGCAGGACCCTTTCCATGGGAGTCTGTCGCGGCCCTGTCGCTGCCTTATCTGTCCGCGGGCCTGCAGGGTGAACTCTGGTGCTTGCGGGATAAACTCTACATAATTTGAGGTATTGCGACCTAGGAGCCTATCTGCGCCAAGTCAATGCGCGGGCCCAATCTTGTGCCGCGTGGCACCAAATCTCTTTCTGCATGGCAATTGCTAGCCACATGTCATTCCCACAACCCCTCCACATGTCGTAGTGTGAATGGTCGGCCAAACTTCTTCTTGAGCCAACGGTCATGATTTTTACCGTGCCTACAAATGCCCCCGTGCGCGCGTGCGGCACTTGTGTTGTCGTGCGCGTGCATAATGTGCTTACATCTGGGTGAATCTGATAAGGATGCGTACCGCTACTTCCTTCTGCTATTGCCATTTAAGGCGTCTGGACCTTTCTCTCCTTGATATATAAAGGGCCCTTAGAATCTCATACGAAACATTTCTCTCTCTAGCTCTTTTCTTCCCCCCCCCCCCCCCCCCTTCCTCTCTTTCTTGCTCTCACGTCCACCTTACGAGCATGGTATGCGACTCTACAGATCAGGCTAAGGTGAGCACTCATGCTGAAACGGACGCGGGTCCATTCTGACATGGAGCAAACACTAAGCCGCTATGACATGGCCTCTGCAGTTTCTACCAACTTGGCCTTCTTTTTGTGAGCATTTCACCGCTGCCGCGCCAGTTCCGGCGTAGGGGGGGTGACTGCATTATCGGATCGAGAGATGGTCAAGTGTGTCTGATAGGTCATCATGGATTGACCATTGTGACTACGAGAGCAACTTCCTCCCGCGCCCACACTTAGTTCAATTTGCTAGCGCTGTTAGGAATGATAACTTTCCTCCTCTCTGTCCACGCGCGACTCTCTACCGCGGGGGCCTTTGATGTTGTCGCAATGGCAGCAGTCAACTCTTATTGCATATCTCTACTAGGCTAGCTCCCAGTTTTCAGATTAGAGGGTCCGCGGGTGGCTGCATACCGCGTGGACCATACTGTTGGGCAATTTAGTTATGGGCAGGGGTCACTTGGCGCAACCTCATTTTTTCGCAATCATTCAAGGCAAGTCAGAGTCGTTTCTTGCGCACATCTATGGGTGACTTGATCCGTGGTAGGAATAGCTTAGTCCTGCTGGTATTCTCTTCTCTTTACTTGACTCTCTATTCTTCGCCTTATCTATTTGTGATCTACAGCTTGGGTTTGGACCTCGCGTGGATGAGGAGGGGCGAGGAGATTAGAGCCTCTTGGTGGAGGTCAGCCGTTCAACAGGGGATCCGCGATCTTACTTATAGACTTGAGCCCCGGTGTAAACAAGTGGCCAATCTGGAGACCAAGCTAGCTGAGGCTCAGTGGGAAGATCTTGGGCTAGCGGCTGAGAGCCGAATGCCTTCAACCCTTCTCTTTTTCTCAGGGGATTGTTGCCCCTGTAGTTATCTCGTGAATGAAGTGCGGTGGTAGAATGTCTCCCCACTTTATCTTCTCTAGCTATTATTCCTCAAGTGTGTTCATTATTATTCCTCTGGAACGCAATAGCTCTCGCTGGATAACGCGATGGTTCTCGCAGATCGCTTCCACGAAGCCTCAACTGATAACGCAATGGTTCTCGCGAGTTGCTTCCGCGGAAGTCACTTCGCGGGGATATCCGTCTTCGCAGGCTTGTTCAACGGTCAGGCGGATCTCATCTCTTCTCAAGAGTTTATTCAACTCACGGGTCAATCTGTCCTCCCGGGCTTGTTTAGCTCACAGTTCTATCTATGCTCGCAGGCCTGTTCAGCCCGCAGGTACCATCTGTCCATTTTCATTGAACATATCTCTAAAATCTAGACGGATATATCTTAATCTTATCTATCTCCATCTGTCAAGAATGACCGACATCTAGCACAGCAAAGCTGCCCGCGCGGGAATGATATATCTCATTCATCTCAATCTTATCTATCAAATATGGCTGACACTCTAACGAGGCAGAGCTGCTCGCGCAGAAACGATATATCCCATTCCCCTCTCCTATGAAGCACGGATACTCTATTTTGACCTCCGTATCACGTACCGTACGCGTATCGGATACGGATACGCTCGGATACGCTCCGGATACGTATCCGATACGTTTTTTAAAGTATCCGGATTTTAAATTTATTTTTTGGTGTTCCGATACGTTTTGGATACGCTCGGATACGTTTCCGATACGTTGGGATACGTTTCGGATACGTTCGGGGGTAAACTTGTTATTACTTAGAACATATGGGTTTGAAGTGTAATTAGGGCTATATAAACCTAATTTCTCCTTACTGCCGAGAAAAGGCAGAACAAAAGAAAAAAGAAGCAGAAACGAAAGGAGGAAGAAAGCGATCTGGACCATCTCTATCTTCTCTCATCTCTCATCTCTCCATCTGACCTGTAAGTTCTCTCTCGTCCCTCTCATCTCTCTCTTCTCGTCTCTCTCTTCTCCTCGTCTTTGTTTTCTCTCTCGTCTCTCGTCTCTGTTTTCTCTCTCATCTCTCTCTCTCTCTCTCTCTCTCTCTCTCTCTCTCTCTCTCTCTCGTTTGTCTCTTCTCTCTCGTATCTCTTCTCTCTCTCTCGTCTGACTCTTCTCTCATCTTGCTGTGTGTGTGTATATATACACACACACACCCCACTGTAAAGAAGCAGAAGCTTTTCCAAAATTAGATGATATTTTCTGGTCCATGTGAGAAATAAACAATCTTGTGAATGATTTAGCTATAACTTATGGTATCAAGAAATGTGGGATTGCTTGTTGCTAGTAGCTATTGTTGCCGTCTGATTTTTTTGACTTTTGATGATGTTAAATGAACTCTCTTTTTTGCTTAGCATGTGAATGGTGAACTTGTGGAATGGCTAACTTTAGTTGTCAATGGAATATTATTTTTATTTATTTTTATATTCAACGTATCCCCAACGTATCGTATCCTACTTTTCGGAAAAATCACGTATCCGCGTATCCGTATCGTATCGTATCCGTATCTCGTATCCGTATCCGTGCTACTTAGCCCCTCTCTGTCAGGTAGGCATGACTGACACTCTAGCGCAGCAACGCTGCTCACGCGGGAACGATGTATCTCATTCCCCTCTCTGTCAGGTATGACTAACACTCTAGCGTGGCAAGCTGCTCACGCGGGAACAATATATCTCATTCCCCTCTCTATCATGTATGACTGACACCCTAGCATGGCAAAGCTGCTCGCGCGGGAACGATATATCTCATTCCCCTCTCTGTCAGGTATTACTGACACTCTAGCGCGGTAAAGCTGCTCGCGCGTTGCTTTTAACAAAGCCTCTAATAATTTGGAACCATGCGATCTCGTTTAATGGTTGCTTTTGATAAAGCCTCTGGCAATCTGGAACGATGCAATCTCGTTCAATGGTTGCTTTTTAATAAAACCTCTATTGACAACGCGATGGTTCTCGCGGTTTGCTTCCATGAAGCCTCTAAGACACGATGGCTCTCGCGGTTTGCATCCATGAAGCCTCTATTAATGATGCAATGGTTCTCGCGGGTTACTTCCATGAAGCATCTGTGACGCGATGCTTGCAGTTTGCCTCCATGAAGCCTCTATTAATGATGTGATGGTTCTCGCGGTTTGGGAATCTATTCTATGATCCTGGCCTGTGGAATATGTTGACCTCTGGTCTGCATTTCATGAGCCGCTGGACTGTTGTTTTATACAGCACGAACGATAGTCTCTCTCTCATCTGTCAGTACGTAGGGATTTCTGTCCTTGCAGGATTGTTTAGCCCGTGGGCCTCATCTCTCCTTGCAAGCTTTGTTCAGCAACAAGCTCGCGGGTCTATCTGTCTTCGCGGGCTTGTTCAGCCCGTGCGCGAATATTGGTTCTCTCAGCGCATCTACCCCTTTGGTTTGTAAGATCAAAAGGTTTGAATCCCCCACAATTTCTAGGCATTTAATCTTCCTCTTGTTTGCCTCTTCTCTATCATTCAAAAGTACGTGATCTCGCGCCACCATGACTTCCTCCTGCGGCCCCATCGAAGCTGAGCGACCAGCGTGTGTCATTAGACCTGGCCGCAAGAGCTTCGAAACCATTTCTGGTAACAGTTGCTCTGAGGGTTTAAATTGCCCATTCGGGCAGCCAAAAAGTCAACTAGTGCTAAAAAATCATCTCGCGGCCCACCCTGCGGGGGCTGGTCGTGGCAACAACTCTCTTTCTGGATCACTCTTGGGAACAAACTCTTCGGCCCCTTGTATCATTGTACTAATGTAGTCGACTGGGTGCTCCGTCCCATCGACTTCTTGCATTAGTAGGGCCCCGATTAAGTCTCGAGGTGAGCAGTTTCAGAATCATTCTGCGTTCATTCTGGTGCAGGCTCTAGTTTCTGTATAATCTCTCCTCTTTCGCACTAGGTGCTTTGCTGGGGCCGGTGGTCATGCAAACTTTTGCTGCCTTAGCGCGTTGTCACTAACGGCGTGCCACCTTAGGCGCGATCTCTTTCTTATCTCTAATATCTTCCCACTTTGGGATCTTGACACTTGGCCGGGCAAAAATCTTCGTGACAATCTTCTAGTCGCGGGACCCTCACGAGTCGCAGGTCCCTCTGGTCGCGGATAGGTCATAAGACTTCTTTCTTATCTAGCATGAAAGGGTAACGCTCTACCACGTCCCTTGCATTCTTTTGATTTCTGTGATTTCAATAGGGATCCCCGCGGTCATCACGCTGAGGGTGACCGAGAGCAGGCCTGCAAGCATCTCTATCGTATCTCTTCTTTTGGCTGCCCCCATGCTGCTTCCGCGCGTTTGAAGCGGTAGCAACAGTAAGCTGAATATCTGGGCTTGGGAGGGAGGGTAATACGGCTTTTGTTGGCTCACATATACCGGGGCTCTAGGCAAGACCCTGGCAATGACTTCTGTGAGACTCACGAATGCTACGAGCATCTGGTTCTGAATATCTTGCATCTGTTGCTGTCCCTCTTGGACAGCTCTGACTTCTTCTAATACTTCATCTTCACGCGACAAGACTCGCTTGAAGAGCTTCTATGTTGCTTCTCGATTGCATTTAACCACAAACCAAAATACACCCCCCCAGCAAAGTCGCCTAATGTAGATTTGTATCTCCGCGGTAAGTAGCTGACGTGTGAATCTACGTGGGCAGGAGAGGTACAATTGGTTGATGATTAGGAATGAGAAGAGAGGAGTGATCTGGAGCGGTCGAGGAGGAGGCATAAAATGTGACCGAGCCCGATTCATAAGGGTTGCCTATATATCCCGGTGTACAGGAAATCAGGTTAAACGTAGTTCCATCTTCTTTGAGGGGATGGTCTCTCCCCTTCTCTGAAAAAATCTGCATCTTTCTCTCTAGAGGAGAATCTAGAGATGACTCTCTCTCTAGAAATCAGTCTCTTCTGTCTCTCTCTCTCTGAATAGCATTGGTATTTATAGGCAGAGACCAAAACCTCCGCTGGACTCATCCTGCCGCGGACCAGTTCGTGGACCCATGCCGCGGGATCCTTTCCGCGGGAGTCTGTCGCGGCCCTATCGCTGCCTTGTTTGTCCGTGGGCCTGCAAGGTGAACTCTGGTGCTTGCGGGATAAACTCTACATAATTTGGGGTATCGCAACCTAGGAGCCTATCTGCGCCACGTCAATGCCCAAGCCCCATCTTGTGCCGCATGGCACCAATTCTCTTTCTGCGTGGCAATTGCTAGCCACATGTCATTCTTACAACCCATCCACGTGTCGTAGCGTGAGTGGTCGGTCAAACTTCTTCTCAAGACAACGGTCATGATTTTGACCGTGCATACAGATAGCATATCATGAACAAGATTGTTAGTTCACAAAATCATTGTCATCATCATAGCCAATCGGTTTTGTCCGTTCCACCAATTCTTGCTATATCTCCCCAATTTTGGGGAGAGACAAAGTTAGTTAAATAATAGAGTTCTCTTTCTCTTGATTTCCCAATTTGTAATCCAAACACTTTTGCTCAATGACAGATGCAGAATTCTTCAATTATGTGGGCGAACATTAGGACATATATACAACGTACAAAACACTATTAACTTCTGTCGATACCAACTACAAAAAGGTTATCAAATATAGCTAGGGCTGCTGCATGCAATCATGTGCATTAATATCCATTTCGAAATATGGAACTTGGTGTTGGATTTTTTTATATATGCATAAAATCTTAGGAGGCAAGTTATTAAAGTTTTTTGAAATTCCTTGGTGGGCTGACGGGTGCTAAATTTTTCAAACAAAGGCTGGCCGGGCGGTCGAACTTGTACAAATTTGGTATCTTGGAGAAAAATCTTCTATAATTCAAACGAAATTTTAAAAGTTGAGAAGGGCTGCTGCCTGATGTCATCCGCCCATAGGTCCATCCTCGATTCTCACCAAAACCAACAATAAAATCAACACATAACTGAGACCACAAATGAATATCACTCTAGAGAGAGAGAGAGAGAGAGAGAAACCTGGAACGAACAAGGCGTTTTCAATTTCTAATGACATACTACATTAATTTGTAATCCATAATCCAAACACATAGTTTTCTTTCTCATTCTCACCACATCATGCCCACCAAAAACACAAGCAATGAACCTTCTGAGACCAATTCAAGCGTATGAAATTCAATTATCCAAGTAAGAAACAATATCCACATTCTAGAACAAAACTATCCCCCACAATTAAACAACAGATGGCTGAAAAACATCCCTCTAGAGGGAGAGGAGAGAGAGACCTGGAAGAAGTGCCGCCGGAGAAAGCGACGAGGACGTTGTCGGAGGGAGAAATCATGGCGTTAGAGGTGACAGCGAACTTGAATTTCCCGAACAGATTGCTCCGAAAACACTCGGCACAAAACCGGCCGCCGTCACCACCGGCAGCGAAGGCGGCCGCCGTGGGGTTTGTGGCGGCGATGGTTTCGTTGGACTTGCACTTTATGCAGAGATTGTGGCGGTTAACACTGTTGTTACCCGTCGCGACGCCGTTGGGCGGTTCGTTTTTAAACGATTGTTGGTTTTCCTCTTCCGCTCCGGCGTCGTTGTTGTCTTTGTAACAACCCGATTCACAGGACCCTGTACTGCACGCCATATCTCTCTCTCTCACCCTCTCTCTCTCTCTCTCTCTCTCTCTAGGGTTTTGGACTGAAATACTCCCGTAGCAGATTTGACGAACTTCATTATGACCCCATGTTGTTTGGTTATATACTGATTTACCCCCTCGCAATTTGAAAAAAAAATTTGCCAATTAATTTTACATCAAAGTATAAGTCCACAATCGCAATGAACTCAAACAGCCCCTTTGGATGGAGGGGTGAGAAAGGAGAAGAAATGGGAGTCTTCTCCATTAATGGTGAGAAAGGAGAAGAGAGGGGAGTGATTTCTCACTGTGTAACCCAAACAACCTTGAGAAATCAAATCCTCTCCAACGAGAAACTCTCCCCGGCGAAAACTCCGGCGACGAGCGAGCAACTCCGGCGTAGCCCGCATGTGCGCCTTCCTTTCCTTTCTCACGGAATCGCGCCACATCCGTTGCGATTCAGAAATGGGGTCCTGTGAGAAAACCATTTCTCTCCTTCCCCACCCCTTTCTCGCCTGATGGCTCTCCCAAAACGTGGGAGAGAGTCGGATTCCTCACCCTCTCCTTTCTTCTCGCACGAAATCACTCGTTCCAAACGAGCTGTAAATAAGAGGGAAAATAGGTACACAAAGAATCCCCATTTTTAGGTGCAGAAATAATCAATTTTCCATTTTGCCAATGATAAACCTTCTGGCCTCTCTTTCCACGTATATAGAGGCGGTCTACTGAGCTAAACTCAGTTTAGTTAAGTATCTATTATTGAACATATATTCATTCTTAGACTAGAATCATTTCAATCTCTGGAGAAGTTTATGCACATCCAATTGCCTACGCATACCCACGACATAAAGAAACCCATAGCAAAGTTGTTTATTGCCTACCGAAAACACCCCCTATTTGGATAAATAAGCAAGGATCAGTCAACAAACTCCCAATTTCTCACTAGTATGAATATATGTCCACCAAATGTACAAATTTTCACAAGAGGAAAAAAGTTGCATTTCCAGCAAGCAGAAAGGAAAAATACAAAGACCAGATCGATTTTTCTCTATTTTTTCTTGCTTTTTTGTTTCTGTGGGAGTTGATAATCTCCAACTAGTGAACAATTATACATGACAAATCTACAAAAGAACCCCCACCTCCCCTTCCAAAAGAATGGTACAAAAAATTGCAGAATCTGGTGTTAAAAAAGTTTGTTTTCCCCCCCTTTTCAAACCAATTCCATTAGGAGAGGGTCACCCGCTGCCATAATTCTAACCAGCTTTATAAATTCTTGCTCGCTCGATACACCCCACGGGTGAACAGCAGATACTTCAGGAGAATATGACGGCGTGGAATTCGTAGAAGGTTGGTCCGGCTTATAAATCATCGTGCCAAACACTGAGTCAAAATTCTGAGGCAAGTCCATTGATAGGAAAATCATGGGTACAGCGACTTTCTGATGCATATCTAGATCGCCAACTAGATTTACGAGATCGATGAAATCGGAAACAAAGCGACGAGGAACATAGAACACCTCGGAACTGCATAATGTGGTGCTTGAAGGATCAGGCATAGATTCCTTGTAACTGACTTGAAAATGAACTGGCATTGAGTTCACAACTTTATTTACGAGTTCGGCTTGTTGAGTAAACCAATCAGAATTGCCATCGTCTCTCACAGGAGTCCAGGATTCGGGTACCTAAATGACATTGACTTGTCAGAGGGAGTAAGTTGCATGAATTTGTTTCTGGCTTTATCTCAGCCAATAATAAGGCGCTGTTTGTTTTCATTTTTCACCATATTTGCAGATTATTTTTATTTTAAAAACGAAATTCACATGCTGAAGTGAGTGTGCCTCAAAGACAAACTTCTTTTAATCTCAAAATAGGCTCAAAAAGTAAACTTCCAAACATGGGTTTTGAATTTGTTTTTCAAGCCACAATCGATTACACATGAAAACAAACACAGCTTGACATTAACAAAAGAGGGGAAAGAGGCAAAACTGGCATGCCAAACACTAATCTCACTACACATCCCTAAGGCTGTCTTTGGATCTTGGATTTATGTAAGGACTCATCGTCATCGAGTAAAACAACAGGAAAGGGATTTGTGGAGCTACTGCTGTTTCTATTAACCATTTGACTTTTCTTTTTCCTCAGCAAATCCCTCCACAAGTCACACATCCAAACAAAAACAAAAAATGAAATTGCCAAATATTTAGAAAGCACATTGGTAACAGAGGGGAAAGATAATTTGTAAGTTTCTATTACCTTGTCAGTAATCCAAAGCTTAGTTTTGTCTGCCTGCAAAAGGTTCCAGTAATTAATAATCGTATCATCGTGAAGGAATAAAAACCCTTCCGCGCTGCTGTATCTATTAAATATGGATGGCAGCTGCCTGTAAACAAACAAGAGATGGACAATATCATCCACAATCATGGTGAGAGAAAACATGAAAAGGTTCTTCCAAAAAATATTCAGATAACCATGAATAGCATGTGCAACCAATATAACGATAACAGTTAAAATGTCACATGACTCACATTACACCTACCACTTTGCAATCACATGCCAAATGGAAATTAACACCTTAACAACTAGAGCTTACATCTAAGAGAAGGATCCTTCAGAAAAAGCAACAAAAAAAATGACATTAATCCAGCCTTGTTTGCAGATATTATAAGGAAGAAAAGGAAAGGAAAGAGAAGAAAACGAAAGAAAGAACTGAAGTAATCGCAGATCCTAAATAAACAAATGGGGAACGTCTAGGTTGGTAGCGAATGGGGAAGGAGCCCAGATCCTAAATAAACGTCATCTAGGTTGGAAGTAAACTTTTGGGTTTCACGGGGAAGGGGAGGGGTAGGGTTAAATTACTTCTAGAAATCTTAAGCAACCGAGTCCTAAATAAACAAGACTATTGTTCCGGCACGATATTATATACTCCTAGAACATAAACAAAGGAGGGTCCTTAGAGAAAGCTTCATGGGGTATTCCAATTGATTCATCTCTTGTTTTTGTGGTTCTCAAAATGAAATGCATGAGTGTCATCTAAGAGAACTAAAACCCGTCTATTCAAATCCAAAATGCCAACCTGGGTAATATTGCACGTCGCAAGCTGCGACCGTTGTAGTTGTTAGAATATAGTTAGACTTAGTCCCACATTGGTTGCTTATGTTATGTAACTAGTAGCCACATAATATAAATAAAGCTCACTTGTGTTAGGGTTAACACCCTATACACTTTTCCTTCTTTCTCTTACAACATGGTATCAAAGCGGGATCTTAACCTTAATCCTAAACCACCTAAACCCTAGCCTCTATACATAATCCCTACAATCCTAGCCTAAACCCTAGCCTCTATACATAATCCCTACAATCCTAGCCTAAACCCTAGCCTCTGTACAAAATCCCTAAAATCACAATCCTAATCCTAGCCTTTGCCTTAACCCTAATCCTAGTTCACAGATACTGTTCATCGCTGGTACTGTTCACCGTCGTTACTGTTCACCACTGGTACTGTTCACCATCATTACTGTTCACCGCGCACTGTTCACCATCATTAGTGTTCATCGCGCACTATTCATCGCTGTTACTGTTCATCACTGTTTGGTACTGTTCCATTATTCTTATGCACTGATTGTTTTGGTAATTTTGGATTTTTTGGTCAATTTACAGTTTATCCTCTCCAATAAATGGTAGTTTGGGTATGTTGAAGTCCGATTTCGGTTGTTGGATTGTGTTGAGTTATTTGGTCTATGTTGACATATGAGCTCTTGGTTGTTGCTCGATATTGGGATTATGTTGTTCAGTGGCTACTTTGTTTTTGTTGAAGTAGTTGGATGCATGCATTGTCGTGCCCTTGGTCGTTAGCCGGTCAATCAATTCCTTATTTCTTGTTTATTGGCCGTTTGTTGGTGGAGTATTTGGTTGGTTAATCTATCGGTAGTTGATTAGTTGCCTCTCATTATACGGTGATATGTTTGCAATGAAATCTGGTTTTGATTCTACTTCCGCTGATTCTGGTGATTTTGGTTCTTCATTTAGCCGTGGCCTTGGTTGCGGCCGTGATTATGGGTACAGTGATCGTTTTGGTCGTGTTTTTGGTGGTCATGATTCTGGTCGTTGTGGATTTAGTCGTACAGGTCGCATGTTAGGGGGAGGTGGCCATAGTCGAGGCCATGGTTCTAGACTTTGTACTTATTGTGGGGGAACTAATCATACAGTGGAGCATTGCTATGACCTACATGGTTTTCCTCAGGCTCATCGGGTTGCTTCTTTTACTTCTTCCAAGGATATTAGGCAGGTTGCACGCTCCACTGCTATGGTGACTATTTCTATGGAGGAGTACCAACGCCTTGTGTCACTTCAGACAAGTTCCTCCATTGCTACGCTATCTCAGACAAGTTCTAGTGCTTGTATTGCAACTTCTCGTTTTTCTGTTCCTTGGGTTATTGATTCTGGTGTATCTGATCATATGACTGGTAATTCTACTATTCTTTCTGGCCATCAGTCTATTGATAAACCCTCTCGTGTTACCTTAGCCGATGGTTCTACCACTGATATTACTGGTTTGGGTTCGGTTTCTGTTTCTTCTTCTTGACTTTGGATTCCGTATTGCACGTTCCTCATTTTCTATTAAATCTTATGTCTGTCAGTAAACTTACTAAATCTTTAAATTGCTCTGTCACATTTCTTCCTGATGGTTGTGTGTTTCAGGATCTCAAGACGGGGCGAAAAATTGGTGGTGGTACTGAGCGTGGTAGTTTGTATTACTTTACCAACAATGTTCACCCTAACTCTGTTGCCCTCCAGTCTTCTGTGTCACCCTATCAACATCATTGTCGACTTGGTCATCCATCCCTTCAGAATCTTAAACGGCTGGTACCTTCATGTAGCCGTGTTGATGCTTTGCCCTGTGAAGTCTATGAGTTTAGTAAACATCATAGAGTGTCTTTTTATTCTAGGGTTGAGAGTCGCGTATCCCGTCCTTTTCACTTAGTTCATTCTGATATTTGGGGTCCAATACGTGTTCCTAATATTTTTGGCTTTCAGCATTATGTTATTTTTGTCGATGATTATTCTCGTGCTACATATTTTTATCTCATGAAAGAGCGGTTAGAGTTGTCTTCTATCTTTAAGTCATTTTATATGGAAATCAAAACTCAGTTTGACACTTGCATTCGTATGTTTCGTTCTGACAATGCAGATGAATATTTTCATAATTCTCTTTCTAAGTTTTTTGACGACCATGGTATAATTCACCAATCTTTTTGTGCTCGAACTCCACAACAAAATGGAGTTGCTAAACGCAAGATTAGGCATTTATCAGAGGTTATGAGTGCTCTATTATTTCAAATGCAAGTTCCTAAGTTTTACTGGAGTTATGTTGTTCTTACAACATGTTACTTGATCAATCGTATGCCATTTAGCGTTCTAGGTGGTCAGATACCCCATACAGTTTTATTTCCTGGTCGCCCTCTCCACTCATTACCCTTACGAGTGTTTGGGTGTACCTGTTATGTTCATGCTCTGGATCCTGACTGGGACAAACTTGATCCACAGTCAATTCGGTGTATTTTTCTGGGGTACTCGCGCACTCAGAAAGGGTAAAAGTGTTACTCACCATCTCTTCGTCGTCATTTTGTTTGTACTGATGTCACATTTAATGAGTCATTGCCCTTTTACTTGGGTAACAGTACTCCAGTTGACCTTCCTGAGTCTGAGTCTGTGTTTCCTATTTGTGTACCATCTGGTCCTCCCTTACAGGTGTATGTTCGTCGGCAACAAGTATTAACAGCTCCACAAGTACCAGCCACCACGCTTCCTCCGTCCCAAGATCCGGTTGCACCTTCACCTCCACCCCCACCCCCACCTCCGCCTCCGCCTCCGCCTCCGCCATCACCTGGTCTTCCTATAGCTCTTCGTAAAGGTATTCGGCCTTGCACATCTCATCCTATTGCTCGGTTTGTTTCCTATAATCACCTGTCTCCGTCCCTTCGTGCTTTTACTACTTCTGTTTCATCCATTTTTGTTTCTAACACTGTTCAGGAGGCCTTATCTGTTTCTAAGTGACGGACAGCTATGGAGGCTGAGATGTCTGCCCTTCATGACAATGGCACTTGGAAGCTGGTTTCTCTTGCACCAGGAAAGTCTACCGTTGGATGTCGATGGATATTTACCGTCAAGTATAATCCGGATGGCATAGTAGAACGGTACAAGGCCCGTCTTATGGCCAAAGGCTATACCCAGACGTATGGCATTGATTATGCCGAGACTTTCTCTCCTGTGGCCAAGATTAACTCTGTTCGTATTCTTATTTTTATTGATGCCAATCTTGGTTGATCCTTATTTCAGTTGGATGTCAAGAATGCATCTCTACACGGTGACCTGCTCGAGGAGGTGTATATGGAGCAACCTCCTGCGTTTGTTGCTCAGGGAGAGTGTTCTCAGGTGTGTCGCCTTTTCAAAGCCCTTTATGGTCTTAAGCAGTCCCCTCGAGCTTGGTTTGGCAGGTTTAGTGATGCTGTATTGCAGTTTTGTATGCGTCGCTCTCATTCTAATCATTCTGTCTTCTCTATTCAGTCAGATCGGGGAAGTGTAGTGTTGATTGTGTATGTGGATGATATCATTATTACTGGGGATGATATGAAAGGTATTGATGAGCTGAAACAGTTCTTACAACGTCAGTTTCACACCAAGATTTGGGTAAACTACGATATTTCTTGGGTATTGAGGTAGCAAGATCCAAGGAAGGGATCAGTCTATCTCAAAGAAAGTATACGCTAGATATTCTAAAGGAGACTGGTTTATTGGGAGCAAAGCCTGCGGAGACTCCTATGGATCCAAACGTCAAATTGTGTGTTGATCAGGGGAAGATATTTCCTCATCCAGACCGTTATCGTCGCTTGGTAGGCAAGCTGAATTATCTCACCAATACACGGCCTGATATCTCATTTGTTGTCAGTATGGTAAGTCAGCTCATGTCAACCCCTCGTTTTCCACATTGGGAAGCTTGTCTTCGTATTGTGAGGTATCGCAAGGCTCATCCTGGACGTGGCTTGTTTTATCGTTCAAATGGTCATTTGCGTGTTGAATCCTTTACCGACGCTGATTGGGCAGGATCACCATCTGATAGACGGTCCACAATTGGGTACTGTACTTTTGTTGGTGGAAATTTAGTTACTTGGAAGAGCAAGAAACAAACTGTGGTTGCTCGATCCAGTGCTGAAGAAGAGTATCATGCCATGGCTCATACTACATGCGAGGTTGTATGGTTGAGAGCTTTGCTCGAGGAGTTGGGGCTTAGCATACAGTTACCCATTCTTATGTATTGTGATAATCAGGGAGCAATACATATTGCTTTGAATCCGGTATTTCATGAGAGAACCAAACACATCGAGGTAGATTGTCATATTGTTCAGGAGAAGATAGATAGTGGCGTGTTGGCTACCCCTTTCGTGTCTACAGGAGCTCAGTTGGCAGATATCTTCACCAAACCTTTAGTTAAACCATGTTTAGAGTTGTTCCGTAACAAGCTGGGACTATATGATATTTATTCTCCAGCTTGAGGGGGAGTGTTAGAATATAGTTAGACTTAGTCCCACATTGGTTGCTTATGTTATGTAACTAGTAGCCACA
>BPLS01027909.1:0-43801 GCA_019656275.1 Rhododendron kiyosumense
AATCGTCTATTGAGCTTGCGAACCTTGATGAACCTGCTGGTTAGGTAATTCTTTTTTGCCCATCTACATTTTACTTTTGGTTGCTCTTAGAAGTTCGACGGTAAATTATATTAAGTAGTGTTGATTATGTTTTCGCATGACAGTTGTATCAGGTTTGATCAATGTAGAGAATGATATCCTATTGTAGCATTTGAATGTTGTGTATGTTTCATTGTAGGAGGGATCTTTACCAGGTATACGTGTGTTTATGCAATATGTATCATATAATATTTTTTTGGTTAATCTGATTTGGGTTTTGGAAGTTTTAGTCGCACGTTCTTGATTATTACTCAATGGTCCTTCCATTTCTTTTCATGCCTAACTGTCTTTTTTGTGTATAGAGCGCGTATTACGGACATAAACAGCGACGAGAGTTTCTGAGTCATGGAATTTGCATATTATGAGTTACTTTTGGGCCCATAATTAAAGGTTGTGTTTGACTCATGCGCGGGTATGATTCTGAAGATGTTGGTATAGCTTTTGGTCTTATGTTTCATGTATTACATCCTAATGAGTATTGATTTTTTTACTGCAGTTAAGATGATAATCTTGTAGCACAACAAGCTTGATCAGAGGAAAGGATAAGTGAATTAGGAGATCAGTTTTTTTTGGTAGTTTAGTAGTTCTCTGTCCAAGGCTCGAGTGAATTATGTATTAATTTGACTGAATACCAAGTGGTTGTACAACAGAATTGTCGTTTAACACATGTATCATACCGTGGAAAAGTAATAAATAGATTGATTTTGTGATTTTGTTTGCATTATTTTTTGGTTGAAATAGCAATTCATTACGTTTTTTTGTGTGAAAATGAGTTCAGAAAAGACCACGGTTTTGCAAAAAAGCGAGATTGTTGCATCATGTCTTCTCATATTTTTAACCACAGGCAGAAACCGTGATTGTATGGACACATTTAATCACGGTTTTAAAGGAAAACCGTGATCTAATGTGAGAAAAGATCACGCGTATTAGTTTTCTATCTCAGGTTTCGCCATTTTCCATCACGCTTTTAGGGCGTGATCTTTTATAACTTTCGATCACGGTTTATTGCCGTGATCTAAAGCAGCGGACTTACAATCACACCTGGAAAGATCACGGTAATGGAACTGTGATTAAAGACATACAATCACAGCTAATAACTGTGATTGTTATCATTTATTGTAGTAGTGAAATTCGAGCAACTTCACCCCCTCTCCCATTTTCAGTCCAATTCTGTTATGAATTTGGATGGAAATTTTCAAAATTGGATGGAAAAGTAAATCAAGGTACAAAAATGCCCTTACAAAAATGTCCGGTTGACAAAGTGGTCGACCGGCTGGTCGTCCGGCCTCTTAACCGGTTGGTTCTGGTTGACACTGCTCTCTGTTTAGACAGTCGGCCTGTCAAAACTTCACCTCAATAAATTCGTTAAAGTATGTATTAAGCTCACTAAGTATTTGTAAATATTAATCATTGAATTCAAGAGACTTTATGCAATACGTTAAGGCAAAGAAAAATTAGTCCGAAAAAGGACTTTGCGATAAAAGGTTTCTTTTTGCCAAATAATAAAAACTTCATCAATATAATCATCAAAATAATAAATAGTAATGCATATAATTTTCCAACAAATTATCATGCATATTTTTCCAACAATCCCTAAGTTCATCGGGAGGGTGAGACCATGCCGGACTTGGAAATGTGACAACTTCGGCGGGTGGGCGTTGATACTCATCTAGATAAGTGGCTATTGTAACAGGGTTCACAACTATTATTTTTGAACCAATAGTAGAGGTAATGTGCCTTGTTTCCCTATTGACCTCCATATTTGAGTAAAAATTTCGAACTACACCATCACGAAAGCCAGTTATCGAAAAGTCCTTTCGCAGACTAAATATTTTCTCGACCTTGAAAAATAGCATAAAGTCTCTTAGATTCGATGATTAATATTAACAAAGACTTATTGAGCTCAATACATGCTTTAACGGATTTATTTAGATGAATTTTTGAGCTACAGGTTGATGAATCGGCTGACAGACCAGAGAAGTGTGTCAACCAGAGGGCACCGAACGACCGCCTAGTCTACCACTCGGACGACCGCCTGGTCGACCACGCGGACGACCGCCTGTCAACGTAATTTTTTTTAAAAAAGGGTACCTACGTAATTTTGTTGGTCTCCATCCATTTTTTAAACGGAAAATAGGGGAGGGGGTGTAGTTGCTCGAATTTGGTAGTTAGGGGGTGAAGTTGCTCGAATTTAAACTTAAGGGGGTGAAGTTGCCAAAAAGTGAAAGTTTAGGGGGTGTTCTTGCAATTAAGCCGTTCTAGAAATTCTGCCACGTGTCATTTGTGCAACTTCTTGAGTGATTCCAACCGAAGTAATCAATCAGTGTGGAGGGATTGGGAGCAATACCAGAAATATTTCGGAAGCAAGCACCCTTTCAGATTGCCTACAAATTATTGTCGATAAGCCCGTACATTTACACATGTATGTTACCTGCCTCATTTATTTTTCAAAAGTCAAAACTCAAAAGTATTGAAAATCTGATCAAGAAGCGCACTTTCAGATTGCCTACAGATAATTGTCGATAAGCCCGTACATATACACATGTATGTTACCTGCCTCATTTATTTTTCAGAAATCAGAACTCAGAGTATTGAATATCAGATCAAGGACACATTTCCCCAAGGAAATTGTACAAATAAAAATGGTGAAATGCAATTAGAAAATGCTATGATTCAAGAAATAGATTTACTTGATTTGTCTAATATGTCTCGCAGAACATCTTCGAAAGTGGATTACATGGGCAACGTTTCCACTTATTATTCTCTCATGCACTGATTCTAAACCGTTCGGTTTCCTTATTGTCAAACGATTGTTGTTTTGCACTCGACCACTCTTCTTGTGGAAAGCTTGGATTTCAATTTATCTAGCTATGTGAAACTGTTGAAGAACTTACATTACTTTTTGGAGGGTGAGCCTAAATTGTTGCTTTAAACCTAAAGCAAGCAATCACTATAGTACCGGTTGACATTTTTGACATGTTGAGAGAGGACGTGGTGGAACTCATTCTAACTAAGGTAAATATTCAAGTTGAGGCCTCATTGGGAGGCCCTTCTGCATCCACACCTTTCTGGATGAAGCTGATAGATTGCCCTATGACTCAGCTTTGATGCTTGGAGATCTTGATAACTACATGCCTTGGGGCACTTGTCAAAATATTCAATCAAGATTATTTATTCTTCTCATAATGAGGCTCAATATATAGACTGATTACAGAGTGAATAAGGAAACAAAATAAGGAAAGGAATCTCTAATTATGCTACCTAATTGACTGATGGAATCTCTCATTATGCTACCTACCTAATTGACTGATTACATATCTTCTTAATTGATTACAATCTATATTTACATCAATTATATTCAACACCCCACCCTCCCCCCCCCCCAACCCCAAGCTAGAGCATAAACATCGTGTACTCCTTAGCTTGTGACAAATAGAGTCCATGGAAGTCCTGGGAAGTGCTTTGGTGAAACTATCTGCAAGTTGAGAGCCTGAAGGGACAAAAGGAGTGGTAATAGCTTTAGATTCCACCTTCGATCGAATCAGATGACAATCAACTTCGATATGTTTAGTTCTCTCATGAAATACTGGGTTATTGGCGATGGGGATAACAGCCTGATTATTACAATAAAGAGGAGTGGGACCATGTACTGGAATCCCAAACTCTTGTAGAAGTGTGCGCAGCCAAATTAACTCACAAGTAGTATGAGCCATTGCTCGAAATTTGGCCTCAGCACTAGAACGTGCCACAACAAACTGTTTCTTACTTTTCCATGTCATAAGATTACCACCTATAAAGGTACAATAGCCAGTGGTAGATCGATGACCAGCAAGAGATCTAGCCCAGTCAGCACAGATATATCCCTCAATACGAAAATGTCCCGATGATTTGTAGAGAAGTCCACGCCCAGGAGCATTTTTAAGATACTTCAAGATACGAATGACTACCTCCATATGTGGAACTCGAGGACGAGTCATAAATCGACTGACGATACTAACAGCATAGGAGATATCGGGTCTAGTAATAGTGAGATAAATAAGTTTGCCCATAAGTCTTCGATACATTTCCGGATCATCAATCAACTCACCATCATCGGGCATTAACTTTAGATTAGTTTCCATAGAAGTGGATACAGGTTTTGACCCAATATAACCTGTTTCTTTCAAGATATTGAGAATGTACTTCCTTTGTGACAAACTAATGCCTGCTTTGGAGCGAGCAACCTCAATGCCAAGAAAGTACAGAAGCTTGCCGAGATCCTTAGTAAGAAAGCTAGAACAAAGATGTCGAATCAATGTTTGAATCCCAAAACTATCACTGTAAGTGATGACAATATCATCCATATAAACCATGAGAAATACAATTCCACGATTGTTTTTTTAAAGAACACAGAATGATCAGTTGGACTTCATGTCATGCCATGAGGAACAACAGATTTGCTGAACTTATCGAACCAAGCTTGGGGAGACTGTTTGAGTCCATATATAGATTTGCGAAGATGACACACACTCCCCCTTGGACTCAAAACTAGGCGGTTGAGCCATATAGACAGTCTTAGATAGATCGCCATGGAGAAAGGCGTTCTTGAAATTGAGTTGATGGAGAGGCCAATCAAGATTTGCTGCAAGAGAGAAAATAATCCGAACAGAATTGAGCTAGGCAACTGGGGCAAAACTTTCTGTATAATCAAGCCCATAGGTTTGGGTGAAACCCTTGACCCCAAGACGAGCTTTCAGTTGATTGACTTTACCATCAGGATTTTGTTTGATAGTAAAAACTCAATGACAACTAGCAATACGGCCTCCAGAGAGCTTAGGAACAAGATCCCAAGTATGATTTAAGGACAAAGCATGTTGTGGGCACACATCCCTGAAAATCCAGGTGTGCCCTTTTGGAAAAGCGCGGCGAAACGCTACAATTCAGAGTCGCCACTCGGGTTTTGCAGTATCCACCCAATGAACCAAACTTGAAAAGTACGTTTGCTACGTTGTTTGATTTTGAAAAAGGCATAGACTTGTCCATCGTCACCTTCGATATATGAGGTTCGGGAGCCAGGTAACGAGAGGGGAAGGGTTTTATGGCACCCCTCTTGCCCAATCCAGAGATCGGTCTCTACTCGGGCATTTTATAAAACGTTTGCATTTTTCTCTCATTAATCATTTTTTAGCCAGTTAGGGCGGGGGAACAGTTAAAGGGGAATAATACTATAACAAGTTGGCAGGATATGACAAAATGTAATGGATGACTTATTGAAACAGTTAATATAGATTGAGAACAAGCACCTGTGAGCGTTTTAAACAGACTGAAACACACTGGTCCAAAGCGTCGTACGCAGGAAGAAACCTACATGCATTGGCCGAACCACTACATTCATAAATTACCTGCGTACACCACACCAGAACTGGTGTGCGCCGGTATGCCTAAACTCACAGCTCTTATTTTCAACCCTCTGGGCTCTGGAAATGACCAATATACACCCAGGATAAACCACGCAGTTTATAGAGCAGAATATATACAGTTACAGATAGATAAAATGACTTTAAAGAAACAAAATAGATTGAACACCCCATAAATAGTGTAGGGAAATAAACAGAGGCCAAGGCCTAATTGACATGCAAGGGCCAATCACTAGATGAGATCTAACTTTTGTACGCTAGTCAGTGGAGACGCCAGTTACACCTTTCTGTTCAGTGCTTGGCTTTGCGTCTTTTGGGATTTGGAGAATGACCAAAAGGATCCCAGAGGCATTCCAAAGCAAATATAAGTAAATATTGAACTCTACAACTACACAGCTATAAAATAAAAAAAATAATAGATTGGTTCTTGTCATGCATTAAGGTGATAAAATAGAAAGAAAAGCAGAAAATAGTCGATCGATGATCCCCACACCAGTTTTGCATGTACTGCCATAAATGGCGTACGGCTTAACTCTACTACCGTGCGCCGTTGATTGCTATGCATGATCTTTGAAACCTTGCCAGCTTTAGGGCTAGGACTGGTATTGATTACCAGTCTTTGACTCGGCTAGCCCCCCTCAGGGGTTAGAACTGAAAGGTTACAAAAGTTGGTATACCTTTAGTTTAGAGGTTGATGGAATGTTTGAGCTTTGAGCTTGAGGTTTGAGGGGTGGATGTTGAGTAAAAGGGTATGGATGGGGTGTGGGAGAGTGTCCTTTGCTTACTCTTTCAATGAATGATTGAAAGAAGAGGAAGCTAAGACCAAAGAAAGAGAGAATGAGCTTGGGAGCTTTTATGAGTGTAACCCCTTTGCATATAAATGCAAAGGGTAATTTATAGGGTAAGGAGTGAGAGAGAGAGGGGTGATAACCAACTCAAAAGGGCTTGTAGAGACCCGTAAATTCATTTCATAATTTTATTGTTTTATAAATGGAAAAAGGTGGTGGATTAATGTGAAAATTATAGTCGTGGGCCAATGTGCAAATGTTTGAAAGGTGTGGGTGTTAGTGTGATAGGTGCATGTGTGTATATGTGTGTGTGGCAGGGAATTTAATTCCCATTCCTCCATCTCCCGTTCTCTCTCCTTCTCTCCGGCTCTCATCTCTCTCTCCCGACCTCTCACCAAAACCCACCAAATTAGTGCAAAACCCATACAAACCCATCTTTATTTTGGCTTCTATATGCAACTCCAACCTTGAATCTCGTGGGTCTTGCTCGGAAAAGGAGTATTCGGTTTATTTCGAAGTTTGGAGAGTTAGGGCTTGATCAACTTGCGTGGGTTCGCTTCTCGACTTGAGGTAGGAAATTCTACCTCTCTTTATATGTTTTATGAGTGATTTGGTGCATGAAATCGTGCTTTTAATGTCGTATTTAAGCTTGGATCGAAAATCTGCTGTTGCTGTAAAATCGTCTGTTTTTCCTGGAGTTCTACCGGTAGGCTCATCCTTTCTACCGGTAGAACGTTGTTGTTTGGCCAGAAAATCGATTCCCTACCGGTAGGAGCTTTTTGCCTTCCGGTAGATCAAGTGAGAAATTCTTAGTAAGCTGCTCAAACGTATAGCAGCAGCTCAAAAGCTGCTCAACAAGCTGCTCAACGTATCGAAGTTCTACCGGTAGGACTTGCCTGCCTACCGGTAGGTCAAGCGCAAATTTGTATTGTGGCCTTTCTGTTTTCAGTTTCTACCGGTAGGGACTTCCCACCTACCGGTAGGGCAAGTTCTACCGGTAGGACTTGCTTGTCTACCGGTAGGAGATTGAGCTGCTTCCTTTTTCAGCTGCTTCCTTCAGCTGCTTCTTTGAGCTGCTGCAGTATCTTTCAGCTGCTTCCCTATATCTTTCAACTCATATGTCGAAGCCTTTCATGGACCCTAAGGAGTTTGTTATCGCATCATTTCTAGTGTTTTGGAGAGTATTACTCGTTTCTCACTTAAAGTGGCATCCAATGGACTAGAGTGAACTTGTCTAGGGATTCGGCGAGTAGTATTGCGAACCGTTTTGTCTCTCGACTCGTAAAACTCTTAGATTTCTTTAGTACATGCTTTACAGACTCTTTCTTCCTAATGCCTTTGCCTTGGCCTTTTAATGAGTATTATAATTATTTATACATACAATACAAGGAGTCATGCGGCCATGATTGTTTTTATGTGTCAGGTGATAAGCATACAAGTTGGAATTGTTTTAATTGATGGAATTGCGGAGGGATAAATATGGGATTCATGGAACGATATAAATGGGCTTTTCGCACGACATTTGTACGAACGATTCACTTGAGCACATAAACGGCATGCAACAACTTGATACGGAATATCGAGTAGTTCGAAGGGTGAATTGAGATAGCAAGTTTGGGAACAAAAATGGAAAATACGATTGAATTGATGTGTGAACTATCCACTTAACATCACTATTCCTCTTTCATCCGTACCCTTGTAATCGAAATTTTGGAAACACATAGGGTGAAATGCGAAACGAGTTAACGTGAGGTGGATGTACGGGGTCAATGAGTACCCGGAAAATATCGTGGGTGTATGGGGCCCTAATCTCGGAATGTGAAGTGGATGTACGGGGTCATTGAGTACCCGGAAAGTGTCGTGGGTATATGGGGCCCTAAGACCCAGAAAGTTCTCTCAAGTTCGTTATTGGATGAGTTAATGAATAAGGGATTATTTAAACCTATATTGGAGATCAATGGGAGGCGTGCGGGGTTCCTCGAACCGGAATATAAGTCATTAAATACAAAAATGTACTAAATGGAAGTTTGAACAAAAAGGAAAGATAAAAGTTGACTAATAGATTGACTATCGATAGAAAAGCACTCCTTGAGCCTCGGCTTTGCCGATTCAAAGTTGGTTCCCATAGCGACCTCATTTGCTATCTAGAGTTTGATTTCTTTTAGTTCTACCCATTCTTTCGTCTCACTTAATTGCATATAGAGTTTGCGTAGACTTTTCTACTGGGCTAGTGTAGCTCAACCTATTATTTTTCAGGTACAAATCAGAGGCTGTGACATGGGTTGCTGTGCTTGCATGTGATTCCACATTTTGAAAGCGACTTCAGAGAGTTAATCTTGCATCTCTTGTAAATTTTATCTTCGGATGAAGGAATTGTAATCTTATTATTATTGTTATTATTATTATTATTTTATTAAATGAAGGATTTATGTAAATTCTTAACTTTCTTTTAACGTAATCTAGTGGTTTTAGGCCATTGGGCCAATGATGTAAATTTGGAAATGCTTTGGAGTTTGGAGATGATTTGCGAACCAGGGGAAATAGAAATGGCTCTTGGGTAATATTTGTATCATTGTGAGAATATTTATTTATGAAAAGCTTTTAATATTTATGTTGAAAATCGAGGGCGTGACAGGGCTGGTTGGGTTAGTGAGGGAAGTCTTCATGCATTAAATGCATGGGACTTGCTTGATATATGTTGTAGGAGAGAGGGGGGAACATCCCCTACACAAGTACACCAACCAGACAAATGTACAGGATTCTGGGAGGCCCAAAAGTCTTGTGCATGTGGTTGAATAAAGGTGATTTGATTGGCTTTGACCGGCATGCGCCTGCATTGTACTTGCGTGCGCCAGTGGAAACTGGGTTAACGGTCAATGATTGACACGTGGCAGTTTACCGGTGCACGCCAGTTGAATATCGGCGTATGCAAGTAGGGTTTTGCTGTGGCCTTTTGGTTCTGGCTTGAAGGGTTTGAAAGAGGTTCGAGAGGGTTTAAATAAGGTTCAGAATGCTCAAAGCTCAAACACACTAACAATCTTGGGATGTTCTTGACCGTATTCATCATTGGGGAATCAAAGACCGTAAGTAAACTAATCTGGACAGTCCAAAATAGGGTGTCTACACATGTATCTCTTCTTCCATAACGGAGCACCATCCAAGATGGTTAAGAGTTTCTTGATATGACTTGGGAACAACAACAGAGGAGATAGAGACAGAAAAAGCGTGAAAAGACAGAGATAAATAGTCATAAGACACAAAGTGAGAAATAGGATGGGAAGTGCAAGAACGCTTACCCTTTCGCACGGCAATTGGCAAATCATTTGGATCCACAGACGATGGAGGAGATGTTGTGGGTGAGGAAGGAGTATCTGCAGGAGAGCTCGTTGGAATGGTAGCGGAAGAGCGACGAACATAGACCTGTTGAATCTGTGGTCGGGTAGCAATCTGAGGAAGAGAAGGTGGGCAAGTAGGATCAACCAACGTGGGTGCCAGTAACTGATTACCTTCGAGAGAATAATATGGAATAGTCTAAAAAAATGTCACGTCAGCACTAGTGAAGTGCTTATGCAACGAGGGACTATAGCACCTGTACCCTTTTTGTGTCCTAGAGTAGCCAAGAAAGATACATTTATAGGAACGAGGATCAAGCTTATCACGACCGGGGGATAAATTATGTACGAATGAGACACCACCAAAAGGTTTTAGGGGAAGAGAAAACAAATCCTTGTCAGGAAACATGACCTAATAAGGAGATTTTCATGTAAAACCCGAGATGGTGTTCTGTTAATAAGATAGTTTGTAGTGAGAACATCTCCCCAAAAAAAAATTGAAACGTGCATGTGAATCATAAGTGCACGAGCTACTGCCAAAATTGGTTCATTTTTTCGTTCAGCAACCCCATTTTGTTGAAGGGTGGTAACACAAGAAGTTTGATGGATAATGCCATGGGTCTCAAGAAAGTGCTGAAATGGACGAGAAGTGTATTCTTGTGCATTATCAGTCTGCAAAGTTCGTAAGTTGAAATTAAATTGATTGACAACTTCAGAATAAAAAGATGATAAGATAGAAAATACTTGAGACCAATCTTTAAGAAGATATACCCAAGTTAAACGAGAAAAATCATCAATAAACGTAACAAAATATTGAGCACCATATAAACTCGTGGTGCGAAATGGTCCCCAAATATCAGAATGTAGTAAAGCAAAAGGTTCTAAACTAGGAGAATTAGTACGCAAAGGGAAAGACACCCTATGATGTTTACTGAGTTCATAGGTTTCACAATTAAAAGTAGAAAAACTAGGTAAATGAGGAACTATTCGGTGAAGATTGGTAGATGATGGATGTCCAAGACGACACTGCCACTGAAACGGTGTGGTAGCAGAGTGTAAGGTAGATGCTTCGTTCGTCCAATATAATGGAATAATGCCCCAAGTGTAGGGCTTAATACGTTGGTTGAAGCATAATAATCCGGAAGACCGGGATCGTACCCACGGGAATAATTAGTACGGCTTTCTAGATTTGTAGATGTAAGCACGGGTTTTCGGTCTTTAGGCAGCCAACTTTGTTTTACGTAATGCGGTGGAAATTAAAAAGGCTAAATTAAAATGAGAATAAACTAGGATAAAAAGCAGGTTAGGTCTAAGAATTACTAACACCCACGACTAGAGTTAAATCACATTTTTCACCCAATTTCTGGTTTAAGATACTCAATTAAGGTTCCTAAACCGAAAGATAGAATGGTTTGATTACCAAGCTAGCTCTAGAATTTATTTGGCAAATGCCTCGTGCGACAGAGCTCTAAGCATCATGTGTGGTAAGTAGGCAATGCTCTTACCTACACATGATCAAAGAGGTTAACACCTTAGCAATTTGACAAATAAACCTGAACCCCACATCAATTTTCAAACCAAAGATTCAAACTTTACGGCGAAAAACGCAATTTTACTCGAGCCATGAGGTGGTAATCACCCCATGACCTAACCTTGGAAACCTTCTCATACATATCTATGAAGATAAGAACAAGCAAAAATCTACTTAGCATATTTGAAATAACAACACTTGAAGAAAATTAGATTAAACGATAGATCTGAAGAGTAACTAAAACTTTAATGAAGACTACAATAGCAAAAACTAATTACTTGAAGCAGAAAATAAAGATTTAAGGCTGGAAAATGACGAACAATTCAAAAGGCAAGTAAATCTGGGCTAGATCTAAAAATGGGTACATTTCTGTCCAAATCGTGCAATGGTAACATAACGGGGTATTTATACCGTCCCTGTTTTGCGCACAGAATATCCCAAAGATGCTCTAAAGATCCCCCTCCGAAGCCCTCGGTATCGATGGAGGATATTTATGTCTATCGATGCCGAGCTGCTTCGAGGCTTCTGCTGATTGGCTCGGTACTGATGGGATGAATGAATGGGTATCGATGCCGAGCTTGTTATGTCCAGCTTTACAGCTCCCAGCAGCTTCCACAGCACCCAATAGCTTTCACAGCATCTTATTTTCATTCCCTAAATTTAAGTAAAGATTACATTTTAAACCTTTCTTTTACCTTTTCTTTACTTTAATTTATTTAATGAAAATAATGAAGTACCCCCCATTTGGAAACAATAGCATTACCAGAATTTTGAGATTTCAATTCAATCAAAATGTTGACCCCTAGCTTTTAGTGTAAAAAAGAAAACAGCATACTTTTCTATCGAATAAATGGCTCAAAACATGACCTTGATCTTCGAATAAAACCTTGCAAATTTGAAGTTGCCCTTAGAAAAATTCAATGATCAATTACCGCTACTTTTTATCTCAAAAATTGATACATTTTTGAAAAGTGATTTTTTCATACCTAGACAGATTTTCAGGGGCCGACAGGGTCTTCATTGGTTCATCGAGTACTTGAACACACTCGGGTCATCCATGACCTCAAAACATGCCTTATTCACACGATTTACCTGAAAGCACTAAAAACATACCTTACGAGTAAAAGGAATTAAAAACAACTAATTAAAGGATTAACTTGAACTAATCTAGAGATTTAGTGCACCCTTAATGGCATTATCGGGTGCTTATCAGCAGATAACTAGGAATAGTTGGAAGGCTGCTGGAGATAATACAGACCGTTCTTCTCATACCCCCCACCAATCATCCTCTTCGTCTTTGAATCCTGAAATTCACATTGAAAAGGATAGAAAAGGACAAAACAATTGAGAGTTTGGGTAAGTTTGTGAATAGAAAGTAGATTAAAAGGAAATTCGGGTAAGTACAAGACATAAGACAAAGTAAGACCAGATGCACAATATGTGCCAATGCCATGAACACGAGTTTTAGTACCATTAGCAATGGTAACATATTGAGAAACCGAGGGTGTAACAATATTAATGAGAAGAGACAAATCACCTGTCATATGATCAGAGGCGCCAGAGTCGAGAATCCATGGAGTATGGGAAGATGATTGAAGACATGTATTATCGGATGAAACATGGGTCGCAATGGAAGAAGAAGATGCAGTAGCCTTTTGTAGCATAGAATCATATTCCGACTTAGAGATAGTAATCTGATCAGAAGTAACACCAGCCGCAGCAGAAGACTCCCCCTCATATATAGCCTAATTAGCCCAAGCTGGTTTGCCATGAAGTTTCCAACAAAAGTCAACAGTATGATTATTCGCATTACAATGATAACATTTCTTGGTGCCAGGACCACCAAGCCTACCACGTCGACCACCCCGATCAGAATAGCCACCATGACTGTGAGGGGAATTACAAAGACTAGAATCCCAAGAGAATGGAATAGGGCGTGTAGTGGGAGCAGTTAAGGCCAACCAAGTTGGATGATCTACACCAGAAGAATGAGTAGCAGCCCTTCGAATATGAGCAAAGGCCTCACCAATTGTAGGAACTTCCTTACCAGATAAAATCTAAGGACCAAGAGCCTCAAGGTCGTGATGAAGTTCGAAAAGAAATTTGGTAACCCGAAATTCATCTATGTACTTCTGTTGAATCTTGAGATCTGTGGTTAAAGGTTGATAGACATTTAACTCATCCCACATCCCTTTTAATGTGGAGAAGTAGTCATCAATTGATCTATCTCCTTGTTGGAAAGAGAAAATATTTTGGTAAATCTGATAAATATGAGAGATATTCTAATATGAGAAGTATAACTCTCATAGAGTGTCCCAAACAGCTTTGGATGTCTCTTGGCAAGCAACATTATTGAAAATATCAGGTTCAAGACTATTCCAAAGTAAAGTCATTATATAAGCATCATTTTGAGCCCAAGTAGGATCAGTAGATGGGGCCTCAGTGATAAATGAAGTCTCACCGCTTGCACGCAGAGAGACAGTCACAGCGTGTGACCATGGAAGATAATTGGGTCCATTTAATTTAATAGCAGTTAGACTCCGACGATAAAATGGATCTCTAACAGTTTCCTTGATGTTGGATGCACTGGATTCCTTGTTTTTGTCACCCATGAGATAAGAAATCCTAAAAAAAAGAGACTACCAGAGACTAGAGAACAGAGAATCAGCAAATAGCAAGCCAAAGTGTCGCCGTAGATCAGCGACGAGTAACAGTTATAGATCTGACCAATGAACACACCACACAATGTAGAACAAAGATTTTTCGACCAAAACAGAAAGTCACGCCAATCGAAAATTGTCGCCGATGATCGGCGAGTGTGAGGTATTGTTCCTCAGTTAACAGAGAGGAGAAGAAGACGATCTACTGATCGTTACAGAGAAGAAGACAAATCAACTGCGGTATTAGAACCCGCTCTGATACCATGTCGAAATATTCGATCAAGATTATTTATTTTTCTCACAATAAGGCTCAATATATAGACTGATTACAGAGTGAATAAGGAAACAAAATAAGGAAAGGATCTCTAATTATGCTACCTAATTACATATCTTCCTAATTGACTGATGGAATCTCTAATTATGCTACCTACCTAATTGATTGATTACATATCTTCCTAATTGATTACAATCTATATTTACATCAATTATATTCAATAGCACTCTATCCTGCTGTGATGTTCTGTAACATAGTATATCCCCGTCTAGCCCTCTGCTTACTCGTCCCAGCTAAAAGGAAATCCTTTTGTATCTTTTGACTTTTTGTGCAGTATAGCCTTAAGCAAATGGGTTTTTCGTATTGAAAAGTAATAGGGACATATATGAGCGATATTACCATTTAGCTGTTGGAACTTGACTGCCAATTGTTGCAATGGCATGCATACTAATTTTCAAGGATGGTTCTCACTCATTCAAGAGGACTTGAGTATGCAATGTTGTTAAAGCTTAGAAGAGGAACTTGAAATAAATGCAGATTGTTTGCAAACTCTTGGAAGAGTGGAAGGACGTACCTTGGAAGATTGTGGTTATTTGAAAGTAAAAGCGAGGACCAGGAGAACCCTATATGGAAATCATTGTTGTAGCTGAAGATTGAATGTCAACAAATTCTGTTTCTATGTATAATTGTTGGTCCACACTATTTTCCTTCCACATACTCTTCCATTCTTCTTTCACCAATATCAACATGTTGTGATTGTTTGAATGCTGCTTTTTGTCGGGAGGCTTCAATTTTTCTTATGTTTTGCAAATCAATGTGCACTGATGTGGTTCCTTTACAGAATGCTTTGGAAAGGTAACTGGTTTATACAAGAAAAGAGCTGCAAGATACTTTCTATGATAGTGAGGTAACTAAGCCGTACCATCCATCCTCAAATTTTTTGAATATTTATGAGTCAAAACAAGTTTTTAGTGTGAAAATAAGTGGCACGATTTGAAAATAAAGCTTGTATGAATTATGTTCTTAATTCTAGAGGTAGGCCAGAAAATACAGGAGAGGGTCACTACAATGGAGAAACATCAAATTCGGAGAAGCAGTTGACTACCACTGATGACGTTCTGAAGGGTCTGGTGGAATGGCTTTGTGTGCAGGTTTGAAGAAGCAGTTGACTACCACTTCCAAAGCTAAAAAAAAAGTGTGCTTTTATATGGACTTATTTCTTGCACAAGACAATTAAATAGTACAGCAGTTGACAAGATAGCGGCTTTGAAATGTTGTATGAGATAGGACTTTTTTGAAGTTGAGTTTGTACTCTTAATTAATTCTTGATCATTTTCCCTGGAATAATTATTTACTAAGTGCGCACATAGTCACACGCACGCGCACACAGTCACTTGTATTATATGTATAGAAGTGTGTGTGTATATTCCTTGCAGTATGAGTCCTCATACTACCATTGTCTATGACTGGATGTGCAGCTAAAAAAGCTTTCCCATCCTAGCCGTGCTATCTCGACAGCCATCAATTGCCTGGCAACATTATTGAAGGAACCCATGGTGAGGTCATTATTTGTTCAAGCTGATGGAGTGAAGTTGCGTATTCCTCTAATTTCGCTAGCATCCACCCTGCAATCCATGCAGGTATCTTTGCCTCCCTGGACTAATACAGGTGTTACCAATGATATGTCGAAATGGTTACAGGATGGCTGTGCATCTCATTCTTAACACGCTTCATGCTTTTTAGTCTGGGCTGAAAAATCATATTTTCATGGTTCCTTTTGTTTAGCCTGTTCTATGCAAATTTTGATTATTTTGTTTGAAACAGCTCCTTTATGAAACATGACTCTATCTTTGGCTCTTATCATACCATGAACCTGCAATCAAGTACTTGGCTACTACTACAGCTCTTGCACGATTAATTGAGGTTGTAAAGGGTTCCACAAAGGAGAAGGTGAGTTCTGAGGATCTTTGCACTTTGACTTTATACTCACTTATATTCGAAAGAGCACCCCTTTTTCAGTTGTTTCCAATTTGTTAAATATGCCATAGTAACTACTTGATCAAATGATGCCCATTGTAAGTTTTGTGTGTTATCATGTCCTATCTAAGGCTCCCAAGTCCCAAATAATAGAAGGCATCAACCTCTGCCAACAAATTCAAAGATCATACCTGAATTTTATACTTGTGCAGTGTGGGCTATGTACCACCTTTTATATATTTTACTTTTCCAAACTGTTGATGACGATAGTCAAATAGTACTTCCTCCGTCCCAAAGAGCTTGGGTAACCATGTTGTTGACTACATTTAATGTATTGAATGTAATTAGGAAGATACTCAATTAGGTAGAATCAATTAGAGATTTGCTACTCAATTAGGGATTTGATACTCAATTAGGTAGAATCAATTAGGGATGTGATTTAATTTTATATTCTTTCCTTATTTTACCTTGTATTCAGTCTATATATTGCACCTCATTGTGAGAAGAATAATATATATCAATCGAGTATTTCGACATGGTATCAGAGCGGGTTCCAAGAACCTGATTTCTCCTTTCTCTTCTTTTCTTGGTCTCTCGACCAAGTATCTTCTTTATCTGTTTTTTTTTTTAGAGCCATGGAGCTTGTCTCTATTTTCTCTCGAACGATCTCTGTTTCTCAAACCTATCTGAGAAACCCATTTTTGCCCACCCCTTTTTCGGCCCTTTCTGACCACTTGATGGCCCTCCTTTGCATCGCCGACCACTGGCGACATCATTTCAGTCATCTCCGATGATCCTCACTCTCCGACAAAGTACTCTCAGTTCTCAACAACACTGAGACTGCTTTCTTAGCCTTCTCCAACTTTCTACAGACTCTGCTGCCCACTCAGTCAGACTCCGACGACCTCACCTGAACCCTCATCTAAACTATATCAACTCCGGGTATCTCTGTTGCATCTCCAACGACCATTGGTAATCTTTTTTTTTTGGGCTTGATATCAACTGGGCAGTGCTCAAGATCTCTGGTAATATTTGATTTATTCCTAGTTTTTGGTTTGCTCTCATATTATGGGTGATAAGGATAAGAAAACCAAAACATTAGGCTCTAAGGACACTGTTAGAGATCCATTTCATCGTCGTTCTCTCACCTCAATTAAATTAAATGGGGCCAATTATTTGCCATGGTCACATGCTATGACTGTTTCTTTGCAAGCAAGTGGTGAGACTTCCTATATCACTAATGCCTCGTCTGAAGATTTTGTTTGGATTCAAAATGATTTGTATATTATGACTTTGCTTTGGAATCGTCTTGAACTTGATATTTTTAATAATGTTGCATTCCTTGACACATCCAAAGAAGTATGGGATACTTTACATGAGTTATATTCATCCACACAGAATCTCTCTCGCATTTATCAAATTTATCATAATATATTCTCTTTCCAACAAGGAGATCGATCGGTTGATGTGTACTTTTCCACCTTAAAAGGGATGTGGGATGAGTTAAATGTCTATCAACCTTTAACCACATATTTAAAGGTTCAGCAGAAGTACGTAGATGAATTTTGAGTTACCAAATTCTTGTCCGGGCTGAATTCAGAAGTTGCTCCTCTCAGTCCCCAAATTCTTTCTGGCAACGAAGTTCCTACCATTGGTGAGGCTTTTACTCGTGTTCGAAGGGCTCCTCCTCAGTCCTCTGTTTTAGAGCATCCAACTTCGTCTACCCTAGCTGCTCCTACTACTACTAGTCCTATTCCATCTTCTGGGAATTTTAGCCACTCTAATCCCCCCCACAGTTGTAGTGGTTCTTATGAACGTGGTGGTCGACGTGGCGGCCGTGGAGGGCATGGTGATCGTGGCACCAATAAGTGTACACATTGCAATGCAACCAATCACACTCTTGAGTTCTGTTGGAAGCTTCATGGCAAGCCGGCTTAAGCTAATCAGGCTACATTTGAGGGGGAGTCGTCTGGGCTGGCTCCTCCGGATCAGATTACTATCTCTAGGTCTGAGTATGATTTCATGTTTTACAAGCCTAATGCATCTTCGACTTCCATTGTGACTCATGTCTCATCAAGTAATACTTGCCTTCACTCATCTTCTCGTACTGGTAGTACTCTATGGATTCTTGATTCTGGTGCATCTAATCATATGACAGGTGATTTGTCTTTTCTTTTTGATGTCGTTACACCTTCCGTTCCTTCTTATGTTACTATATTGCGGATTTACTAAAATTCGTGTACATGGCATTGGTACTTATCATGCCTCTAGCCTTATTTTTACTTATGTCTTATACTTACTACAATTTCCTTTTAATTTACTTTCTATTCATAAACTTTCCCAAACTCACAATTGTTCTGTACTTTTCTATCCTTCTCATTGTGAATTCAAGATCTCAAGACGCAGAGGATGATTAGTGAGGGTACGAGAAGAATGATCTGTACTACCTTCAGCCGTCCAATTCTTCCAAGTTATTTGCCTTCCACTCTACTACCACACCTTACCAGTAGCACTGTCGTCTTGGACACCCATCTTCTGCTAATCTTTGCAAGATAGTCCCTGATTTACCTAATTTTTCTCCTTTTAATTGTGACAAATGTCAACATCGTAGGGTTTCTTTTCCTTTACGAGTTGAGTCACCTAGTTTAGAACTGTTTGCTTTAGTTCATTCGGATATTTGGGGACCATCTTGTACCATGAGTTTATGTGGTGCTCAGTATTTTGTTAAGTTTATTGATGATTTTTATCGTTTAACTTGGGTATATCTTCTCAAAGATCGGTCTCAATTATTTTCTGTGTTTTTTAATTTTTATGCTGAAATTGTCACTCAATTTAATGCCAAATTGCGTATTTTGCGGATTGATAATGCCCAAGAATATATTTCTCATCAATTTACGCATTTTACTGAAACACATGGCATTATTCATCAAACTGCTTGTGTAACCACCCCTCAACAAAATGGGGTTGCTAAGCGGAAAAATGGACCGGTTTTAGCAGTCACCCAATCTCTTAGGCTTCACATGCATGTTCCATAACAATTTTGGGAGTATAAAGTTCTTACAGCTAATTATCTTATAAATAGAACGCCATTTTGGGCTTTGAACGGCAAAACTCCCTACCAGGTTCTCTTTCTTGACAAGGATATTTTTTCTCTTCCCCTAAAACTTTTTGGTTGTGTTTCATTCGTACATAATTTCTCTTCAGGTCGTGATAAGCTTGATCCTCATTCTTATAAATGTATATTTCTTAGTTACTCTCGGACACAGAAAGGATGCAGATGTTATTGTCCCTTGCTACGTAAGCACTTTGTAAATGCTGACGTGACATTCTTTAAGACCGTCCCATATTATTCCCCAGCAAGTGCACGGTTACAACCACCCATGTTGGCTGATCTTGGTCTGTCACCTTGCCTTCCTGAGATTGCTCCTCAACCACCTATTACACCAGTCTGTCCTCCCGAGACTGCTCCTCAACCACCCATAAAACAGGTCTATGTTCGTCTTCATCGCTCTTCCGTCGCCGCATCTCCCATTGCTCCTGCAGACCTAACTTCTTTACCCTCATCATCTCCTTCACCATCTGATTATCCGGATCTTGACTTGCCTATTGCCGTTCGTAAGGGTACGCGTTTTTGCACTTTTCATCCTATTTCTCAGTTTGTGTCCTATGATCGTTTATCTCCCTCTTTCGCATTTTTTCTGTGTCTCTATCTTCTATTGTTGTTCCTAAATCTTATTTAGAGGCTCCTACTCATCCAGGATGGCGCTCCGCTATGGAAAAAGAGATGCGTGCCTTGTCCATAAATCATTCTTGGACCCTTGTTCCCAAGGGAGCACATATTGTTGGTTGTCGTTGGGTGTTTATTGTCAAACAAAATCCTAATAGTACTCTTGATTGATTGAAAGCTCGTCCTGTGGCCAAAGGTTTCACCCAAACTTATGGGCTCGATTATACTAAAACTTTTTCTCCAGTGGCCAAACTTAATTTTGTACGGATTGTTATCTCCCTTACGGCAAATCTTGATTGGCCTCTCTACCAACTTGATGTCAAGAATGCCTTTCTACATGGGGATCTGTCTGAGACTGTCTATATGGCACAACCACCTGATTTTGAGTCCAAGGGAGAGTGTGTGTGTCGTCTTCACAAATATATATATATATATATATGGCCTCAAATAGTCTCCCCAGGCTTGGTTTGATAAGTTCAGCAATACTGTTGTTTCTCATGGTATGACTCGGAGTCAGGCTGATCACTCCGTGTTCTTTAAAAAGACCACTCGTGGTATTGTGATTCTCGTGGTTTATGTGGATGATATCATCATCACTGGAAGTGTTAGCATTGGGATTCAAACACTAATTTGCCATCTTGGTTCTAGCTTTCTTACCAAAGAGTTATAGCTTTCTTACCAAAGATCTAGGCAAGCTTCGATATTTCCTTGGCATTGAGGTGGCTCGTTCTATGGAGATTAATCTTAAGTTAATGCATGAAGATGGTGAGCTGATTGAAGACCCTGAGATGTATCGGAGACTTGTGGGAAAACTTATTTATCTAACTATTACTCAACCCGATATCTCCTATCCAGTTAGTGTTGTCAATCAATTTGTGACTCGTCCTTGAGTTCCTCATATGGAGGCAGTTGTTCGTATCTTGAAGTATCTCAAAAATGCTACCGGACGTGGACTTCTTTACAAATCATCTGGACATCTTTGTATTGAAGGATATATAGATGTTGACTAGGCAGGTTCTCCTGCTGATCGTCGTTCTACTACTGGCTATTGCACTTTTATGGGAGGCAATCTTGTGACATGGAGAAATAAGAAACAGTCAATTGTAGCACATTCTAGTGCTGAGGCGGAGTATAGAGCTAGGCTCATACCGCTGATGAGTTGACTTGGTTGCACACACTTCTACAAGAGTTTGGGATCTTGGTATATGGTCCTACTCCTTTATATTGTGATAATCAAGCTGCTATCTACATTGCTAATAATCCAGTATTCCATGCGAGGACCAAATACATTAAAGTTGATTGTCATTTCATTCGGTCAAAGGTGGAATCTAAAGATATTAGCACTCCTTTTGTTCCTTTAGGCTCTCAACTGGCTGATATTTTCACCAAGGCACTTCCCAAGACTTCCATTGATACTATTTGTCGCAAGCTGGGAGTACACAATGTTTATGCTCCAGCTTGAGGGGGAGTGTTGACTGTATTTAATGTATTGAATGTAATTAGGAAGATACTCAATTAGATAGAATCAATTAGGGATTTGATACTCAATTAGGTAGAATCAATTTATTTTATTTTATTTTATTCTCTTTCCTTATTTATTCTTTTTCCGTATTTTACCTTGTGTCTAGTTTATATATTGTACTTCATTGTGAGAAGAATAATATATATATCAATCGAGTATTTCGCGGATCAAAAAAAAAATTGAGTATTTCGACACATGCGTCACACAACAGATAATGTATGAGCTCGAATTTTTTTGAAAAACTATTACACCAATTTAAAGATCCCATTGAAAAGAAAAAAAAAGGTATAAAAGTTTTTCACAAAAATCTCATAGTACAATATTTTGTGCATGCAAAATGCAAGATTTCCCAAAAAGATCAAGTAATTTGGGAGAGAGGGATTAATTTTCCGGGTAAGAGTTCATTATTTGATGAATTAAGTTGCCTTTGTTGTTTAAGCTTAACTGATTGATTGTTTCAGTGTTTAATAGCTTTTAATAGTTAAATTGCTTTAAGTACAACATAAGGTGCATAGCAGTAATAATCTTGTGTATAGATACATTGTCGCTTATAGTGCATTGTACATAAAGCTTTCTCAAAATTTTAGTAGACTCATAAAGACTATGCAACATCTATAGCACTATAGACGTGCCTCGCTTCTATGAAGCCCATGCCTCGCCTCCCACCTAAGCCTCTGGGACACCTTGGCACCTTATTGGACTCTTGCCATAAATAATGATGGGCAGAATAGATGGCAGTTATATGCTATCGTTATTCTTTATAAATCTCGAGAATTTTGTCTTGTCCATTGTTGCTTGTGGTCCTAATTCAGTTTCCCTAGCTTACATGTCAGATTGGTCCAATTTAAAGTTCGAGGCATATATTTGTGCGGCTTTCATTTCAAAAATAACTGTTGTCTCTATCTGATTTAGTGAATTTGTGTAATGCCTCCACCTGAATTCTGAAAGTCTGGTGCATCAATGTTTGCTAGGTTGTGAGGGTGGTTGTTTTGACCCTTTGAAACTTGCTTCCAAAAGGGACTTTTGGTGCTCAGATGGTAGACCTTGGGCTACCGCAAACTGTTTAGAGTTTGAAAGCACAGTCATGGAGTGATGAGGTGAGAAACTGATAAAACTTTTGTTGTTTTTCTTCTCTCTCTCTCTCTCTCATTTCATACATTAATGCTTTTATTGGCAGCACACACAGGCACACTGCTCTAGACAAAAACCATCTTCCTGTGTCGGTAGAGGGGCAAAAAGGAGACGATGTGTGTTTCATTTTGATCCTTGTTGATTATGGTTATTTTTTCTGGAAACCATTGTGATTTAATTTCAATGTTTCTACCGAACTAATCAAATTACACCTGCATTCTTCCATGTATCATGCACTACAGTCCAGGCTCTATATTGGTGTAGTTTCTCAGTAAAACGGAGGCCCATAATCTCACGAAAGTCAATGAAAACTTTATTGAGATTATTTATCGAGTCACAATCGTCTTTAATGAACATTATAAGGTCATGGGCAAAGAGGAGATTAACACTTTTTCTTCACGCAAAAGTTATTTTCACAATTCTTCTTCTTGTGATAATAAGTTACAATGCAGCATGAAGTGTCCAACTTCAGTTTTCACATTTTGCCTATCTAAGGGTGGCTTTATGGTAAATGCAAATGCAGTAGTTGGAAGTGTGATTGTTACTGATGTCTTGCTCCCATTCGTGCCATATACTGAGCTATTTGAAAATTGATTTTTTGTCTTTTGAAGTGGGATTTCTGTAGATACTTATTCAATGTATCATCATATTTTGGGTATAGCTTGTAGACCTTTGAGCTTGAGGGTATGTTTATGGGGAAGTATACTAACACAACACGTTCACAACCATTTATACGACACAATTATGTGACATTATTTTCATTGGTGAATGAGTTAAACAAAAGAATTGCAAATCACTATTGAATAATGCCCACATAAATGTGTCGTATAGATGGTTGTGTAATGTGTTGTGTTGATAGACTTTCCCTATGTTTATCTAGAACCACTGTTTGAAATGTGACTTCGGGGTTTCTGATAGGACTTGTTGGAGGTTCTAAATCAACTGGAAAAGGCTGAAAGATAATATTAAGAAAATGAGTTCTTTTGACAAGTACAAGCAAGAGGTCCTCCTTGGCCATCTTGACTGGTCCCCCCGCACAAAGATCCCATATTTTGGCGTGAGAACATTACAAAGTTTGAAGAAAATGATTTTCAGGTACTGCTCGTGTAACGACCCGCTCCATCTTTGTACAATATTGTCCGCTTTGGACGCCCAAAGCTCATAGACTTCCCAGTGAGGTCACCCATCCCTGAATTGCTCCCAGGACGAGCACGCTTAACTGTGAAATTTCTATGCGCTTTGGCCCGCCCTCACGGCTTTAAAAAGCCTTGTACAAGTAGGAGGGATCTTTTCTTATAAACCATAACTTACCCCCTCCCGTCCGGACGGAGCCTGCCCTTCTGCAGTACCGCCGGCTACCGGAAAGCGGGGTGTCACAGCTCGTCCCTCTGATATTACTACTACTGTAACGCCCTGAATTTTGGGTACGTTAAATAGACAATTTTATTGAAAACATAAATGAAGTCTGGCTCATTATTACATTATGACTCTCATGAGAGTACTTTTATTACACAAGGGAAGGGAACTAAGGTTCCTAACTACAGCTCTGCCTGCTCCTCCATCTGAGCCAGCTCTTTAGCTCCAAAGGCCTCCAAGGTGTACAGCTCACCTCGATCATCTACAAAGTCTGACACATTATACCAGCGTTGCCACCCATATAATATGTCAAGGTCACCAAAGGTAACACCATGAGCTACAAAAGCTCAGTAGAACAATCTCATACCCGCTAACCCATAACTTACAAACAATAGATCATATACAACAGACAGTAACAATAACACATCCACATTCACTATTCAAACTATCGTAGGTGTCCATGATTTTCTGTGTTTCTCCTACGCGACTCATCGTAGACCGTGTCATCGTTTTCACTTTTCTTTTTCCAAATCACCATTTTCCCAAAATAGTTTTTAACACACCCAACCTTGGTTCCGCCGTTCCAGGTTCCCGAGTATCCTCACAATGGTTCTGCCGTCCCGGGTTCCCATTGGCACACAATTGCATTGGCTCCTCTCTGCGGATAACCAAGCCATACCTCACCATGGTTCCGCTGTTCCGGGTTCCCATGGGAACCCACACAACCTCACAATGGTTCCGCTATTCCGGATTCCCATTGGAACACACACATCTCACATAATGCCAACAAAACTGGTTATTTTGTAATTTCAAAAACATTTCCTTCTTCGGAACACATTTTCCTTGTTAACCACACCCTAAGTGTCATGTCTCTAACTTTCTTGATTTTGGTGTCTCATTTTCATGCATAGACTCCGCGGTAGGACTTCCACACAAGTATTCATCATTCATTTGTAGTCTTGAAACTAAACTAGCAAGATCATCCAACTCTATATTATTTAGCATGCTCAAATCACAACTTAAAGCATAATGCCACATGTACGGACGCCCTTGGAGTGAAAAATCACTTATGCTTTATCATGCATCTCAAACATTATAGGTGACAGATAACCTTATATACTTAGAGTTAGTGTGCAAGGATAATCTACTTTTCAAGATACGGTTCTATACTATACGTAGAGTTAGTAGACTAGGGACTCTACCTTTCTTCTTGGTGGTAGGGCGGCTATGAAAAGTATGTCAGTGGTCGGGCGGAGTAACTTCCTACGGAATGCTTATGGTAGCTTCGAAAAAGAAAGATTTCACTCAAAACTAAGTCTTGACTAAACTACTTAAACTTTTTGGATCGAAAGGTGGTTTAGGGGTGGTTTAGTGGCGGTCTTGGATGAGTTTCTTAAAGAACACAAGAAGAACTCAAGAACACCAAGAATAAGGAAGAACACAAGTTTTTCTAGAGAGAGAAGTTGCTAGGTTGGAAGGTGTGAGTTAAATGGCAAGAATAAGGTGCTATTTATAGCAAAAGTCTTAGCTATTATCCAATGAATAAATTTTTTTCTAGCAATTATTATCTAATGGGTAAAGATTTTTCACGAAAAATAATAGGCCAAAAGGTACAAGGTACTAGATTTCAAAATCAAATATCCCATTAAAGAAATTCAATTATGCACATGTTCTTATTAAACTATTGGATCATGTACTTTAGGAAATCTAGGGCTTTATATAATATGATATATATGTACTCATGTCCACATAGTTAACTATATAGGTAGGTACCAAGTATCCAATAAAATATAAGGCCAGGATTCTCTTATTAATAAAATTCACAAGGTACTGGTACTAATTTATTTATTATAGTACTTAGCAATCTAGGATTTGGATACACCCTTTTTTTTTTTATGCAAATAAGCACATGGAAAATCTAAGAAAATGATTTATTTAATGAACCCTAGTACTTGTTGAAAGATTTATCCTATTATCCAATGGATAATAAATCCCCTAGTAATTATTGACCAATGGACAAAAGTAATAGGGAAATTTTCATAATTAAATAATCAAAATATCCTTTTAAGCATGTATAAAAATCTATATTTAACTATATAATAGTACTTAACCAAATCTAGCAATGAATATCTTTAATAGAATATTTGGGGTTTCTATTGTCCAATGGATAAAAGTTTCTCTAACTTTTATTGACCAATGGATAAAAGGTAATATACATTTGAATAATATTTTTAAATAACCAAATGTCCTTTAGTCATGTGAATATGAGTACTTTATCAAATCTAGTATAAAATATTTTTGATGGAAAATCTAGGTAGTAAATCCATGGTACACATATATACATATATAATCACATGGTGGATCTAGGAAAATATTTATTTAGTCCATCTTAGTACTTGCTAGTAAGACTACTCTATTATCCAATGGGTAATATTTACCCTAGTAGTTATTGACCAATGGTTAAAGAAGTAGAGTAATATATATACTTGAATAATATATACATGTACTTTTAGGCATGTGTATATAAGACTATATATAACTATATATATGTACCTTTAACAAAATCTAGAATGGTACCTTAGGTGGAAAAATCTAGTTTTCCTATTGTCCAATGGACAAAAGTTTTCCTATCTTTTATTGTCCAATGGATAAAGAAAAGAACTAAAATAATAAAAGAAAATATAAAATAATTTTCTAGTCTAGGGTTGGAAAGGTTCACAAGGCTCAAAGATGGTCAAAAAGGTCCATCTATGGTTAGGGAATTGTAACTAGGTGAATTGGTGGTTTGGTTTCCTCCATCTCATCGGTTTGAAATTAACTCTACTTGCCAAGTAGGATTTCTAGCCAAGAAATAAAATGTTAAAGGATTAGGATCTAATTATGACGGATTACTAGAAATTTTAAAAAAACTTTTAAAGTAAAAATAAGTATTTCAAATAAAAATCCAAATATTTAACGAAATTTTTATTTACCAAAAATCAGGATTGTTACAACTACAATCGTCTCTGTGAAATGAGTTCTTTTACGTGACATCGTTTTTCTTCCGACTTATTCAATGATTATCAATTTCACAATCTCCTTGCATATAAACCTCTTCTTTACACCAGTATTTGGTAGGCCTACATTAAAACTTCTTTATGGAGCATTCTGTGCACACGTGTTAGTGGTACAACTCTTTGTGATTGTTCAATTTTCCTTTGTTTATGAGGGGGGCATCCGGGTTGTCATGCTGTATATGATGGAATAGTACTTTGTATGTTTAACTGCTTTGCTAGCAGTTTCTTCCTGGCCTCTGCCTCTGGCACTTTCTTGTTTTCAACGAGAAGCATTAACCCTTTTCCTTTAAACTTACCGCTGCCATTACAGTAGGACTACATCAATTGCTGGGCCATTTACTGTTACAGATACCGAGTCTGTAGAGACACCTTCATGAGTTCTTTTTTTTTCCAGGGAGTTAGCTAGTTAGTAGGTTAGTTCATAGGGGATCCAGAGGCTGTCCGTAGCCTTGAATCCCGGTCGCGTTCGGTGTCCCCCGTGGGGTTCGAACTCTTACCTCCACTTGATAGGCCTAATGAGACAACTAACTGCACTACAGTGGCTTCCAAAGACACCTTCATGTCAATGACTTTCCTCCTTCTACTTTTCCCCTTTCGTATTGGGTTTGTATGAAGAAAACTGAACAATATCTTGCAGCATTGAGAACATTTGAACTGAGTAGTGAGTACTACCGCTATTTTTCACTAGCTGGTGAGCAAGGGAAGAAGGAAAAAAGTGAAGTTTTGAGAACTAATATTAACCTTAGTATCTCTATTTATTCTAATCTTATGAGTGGCCTGTTGGTGCATTTTGTCTCTGTACCGTATTTGGGTGTCGTGCCAAAACAGTGATGAAATTTTGGCTTTACCTACCCAATCCTATTATCACTGTTCAGTTTTCTAGGGATGAGTTGGCTCAAAGCTTGGATATTCTTCTTGGTGGAGGTTTGGTTTTAGAATAGGTGAAAAGGGGTTGCAGTGTTGTTCACCTTTTTCGAATTTTTGAGGGTGCTTAATATCTTTGGAGTGTTATATTAGAAGAGAGTCATTCTTGTTAGATAACATGTCACATGGAAGTGTTAATTGTAGACACCCTATTCTGGACTGTCCAAATTAGTTTACTTACGGTCTTTGATTCCCCGATGATGATCAAGGTCAAGAACTCCTCGAGAATGTTAGTGTGTTTGAACTTTGAGCATTCCGAATCTCATTCGAACCTCTTTCGAACCCTTCAAACCAGAACCAAATGGCCTCAGCAAAACCCTACCTGAGTACGCTTGTGTCACATCAATGTACACTAGTAACTGCCACATGTCAATCATCGGCCGTTGACCAAGGTTCTTATTGGCGCACGCAGGTTACTTATAGGCGTATGCCAGTCAAATCACCTTTATTCAACCATGTGCACAATACTTTTGGGCCACCCCAGTACACTGTACAATCCTCTGATGATTGCAAATGTGCTGGGATGTTCCCCCCTCTCTCCTACACCCTCTTTCAAGCAAGTGCCATGCATTAAATGCATGGAGATTCCTTCATTAACCTAACTAGCCCTAAACCAGCCTGGTTACTGTCCCATTCTCTTATCCCTTAGGACTATATATACCCCCCTTGTATTCATGTGCAAGGGGTTACACTCATTAAAAGCTCAAGTCTCCTTTCTCTCTTTTCTTTAGTTCCTTGCTCTCTCTTCTTTCATCCATTGAAAAAGTAAGCAAGAGGCTTCTCCATACACCCCTCACACCCAAACACTCATCATCCATCCATCAAACATCAAGTTCAAAGTTCAAACCCATCATCAAACTCAAAACCAAAAGTATACCACCCTCTGTAAACTTTTTGTTCTGACCCCTAAGGGGGGCTGGCAAGGTCAAGGCTCGTAATCAATAACAGTCCTGGCCTTAATGCTAGCAAGGTTTCAAAGATTGTGTATAGCAATCAGTGGCACACGTCAGTAAGAGTGAGCCGTACGCCAATTATGTCAGTACGTGCAGTACTAGCGTGGGGATCAGTGATTAGCTATTTTATGTTTTTATTTCCATTTGATCACCTTATTGCATGATAAAAACCAGTTTCAAGCTTTCTGTATTTAGAACTGTGTAGTTGTAGCTTTCAATATTTACTTCTATCAGATTTGGAATGCCTCTGGGATCTTTCTGGTTATGTTCTAGAACCCAGAAAATGCACAGCCAAGCACTGTACAAAATGATGTAACTGGCGTACGACCACCATAGACCAGCGTATGGTAGTAATATCAAGCCCATTGGCTAGCCCTTGCATGGCTGCTAGGCCTTAGCCTTTGTTTATTTCCCCATACTATTTATGGGGTGTTCTGTTTATTTTATGGCTTTAAAGCCATTTCAAATGTCTGTAACTATATATATTCTGCTCTATAAACTGCGTGGTTTGTCCTGGATGTGCACTGGTCCTTTCCAGAGCCCAGAGGGTTGAGAATTAGAGTTGTGAGTCTAGACCTACCGGCACACGCTAGTCCTTGTGTGTTGTACGCAGATCAGGTCTGCATGCAGTGGCATGGCCAGTGCATGCAGGCTCTATCCTGCGTATGTCATTCTGGACTAGTGTGTTCCAGTCTGTCTAAAATGCTTACAAAAGTGCGTATTCTCAATCTATATTAATTGTTTCAATAAAGCAAGCATGTCATTTTATCACATCCTGCTAACATGCTACAGTTTTAATTCCCCTTTAACTGTTCCCCATCCTAATTGGCTAAAAGATGATTAAAAGAGAGAATCAAACATTTTTCAAAATGCCTGAGTAGAGACCGATCTTCGGATTGGGCGAGAGAGGTGCCTTAAAACCCTTCTCCTCTCGTAACTTGGCTCCCAAACCTCAGATATCGAAGGTGACGACGGACTAGTCTACGCCTTTTCAAAATCAAAACGTAGCAAATGTTTCAAGTTCGGTTCCTTGGGTAGTTTACCGCAAAACCCGAGTGGCAACTTTGAATTGAAGCATTTCGCCGCGCTTTCCAAAAGGGCGCACCCATATACCTCGCTTTAATAAGGTGACTTTCACCCATATTTCATGCCTGAAAAATCAGTTTGCCGATGATTTGGCGACTTTGGCTTCAATGATCGAACTTCCAACAGGAGTCAAGCTACGACCGATCGTGATTGAACAAAGGGACTTGCCCGCATACGAGTACATCAACGCCATCGATGATGGCCTACTCTGGTACCATGACATATGGAATTTTGTTGAGCGCAAAGAGTTTCCCGCTGAGGCCACTAGAAATGATTGAGTCACCTTACAACGGTTAGCTGCCTAGTACATCATTTGTGGAGGGAAATTGTATCGAATGTCTCATTGTGGGATGCACAAGCTGTGTGTCAATGGCATTAAAGCAACTAGGATAATGGAGGAGATCCATGAAGGAGTCTGCGGTCCTCACATGAGTGGTGTCATGCTTGCTACAAAGATCTTAAGGCAAGGCTATTACTGGTCAACAATGGAGTCTCAGTGCATCGACTATGTACGACGGTGTCACAAATGCCAAATCCATGCTAACCTACAACATCTTCCTCCATCAACTTTGTATGGCATGGCTTCACCTTGGCCTTTCTTTGTTTGGGGCATCAACGTCATCGGCATGGTTAGGCCTTCTGCTTTGAATGGTACGTCACAAGTTTATACTAGTGGCAATAGACTACTTCACCAAGTGAGTCGAGGCTGAATCTTACAAAACCTTGACAACGGTTCAAGTCGCTCAGTTCATTCGGAAGAACATTATCTATCGATACGGTGTCCCAAAGGCATTTGTATCAGATAATGGGTCTCATTTCAAAGGTAGAGTTTTGGAACTCTTCGAGGAATTCAAGATCCAGATCCATCATTTGACAGTCTATCGTCCACAAACAAATGTAGCAGTCGAGGTCGCAAACAAGAATGTCGAGGTAATCAATAAGAAGACTGCTGAGTCTGCAAGGGACTAGCACGAGTAGCTGCCTTTAGCACTTTAGGGGTACCGAACTTCAACTGGAGCAACTCCTTATTCTTTTGTTTACAGGATGGAGGCAGTACTCCCCATCGAGCTTGAAGTACCGTCGCTAAGAGTCATGGCAGAATGTGGTCTCACAAAATCTAAGTGGCTCAGCGGGAGGTTTGTCGAAATGATGTTATTTGATGAAAGAAGGCTCTGTGCCTTGTATCATGTTCAAGGGTATCAACGGCGAATCGCTCGCGCATTCAACAAGAAAGTGAAATCCAGGGACTTAATAGAAGGAGATATGGTTACAGAGAAAATCCGGGCTCCAGTGTTTGATCCTCACAGGAAGTTTTGACCGAAGCGCTCTGGGCCTTACATTATCAAGACCATCCTATCTGGGGGTACTGCTAAACTCTTCGATCTCGATGGAAATGAATTCAATACTTTGGTCAACTTGGATCAACTCAAGCGTTACTATTCCTGAGAGATACTCATTGGACCAAAAACCACAAGGGTGGGCAGTTCCAAGCAAAAGTTAGAGTAGTCTGTTAGACCGAAAACCTGAAAAGGCGGTCTAGACAAAAATAAATAAGCAAAAGTCGAACAGCTCGCTAGACCGAAAACATAAAAAGGCGGTTCTAGGCAAAAGTTAGAGCGTAAAAGGAAAGGTAAAACACACAAGCGAACCTTGGCCTGAACTACGTTCTGACCTAATTCTTTGAAAAGGGATACGTAGGCAATCTCTTCTCAAGATTCGGTTGCAATCTTTCAAGTCGATCCATGGTTGACACATTTTGTCACGAATCAAAGGTCAAGAAGATTGAGAACAATTCAAGCTATGTTGGAGAATCAGAAGGGGGAAACCCTTAGTCTTTCAACTTTATTGCAAATTTCTACTTTTAATATACAAACTGAGCATAAAAGCCTTAAAACATTTGAAACATGAGAAACAGAACAAAATGCTAAAGAAGCCTAACAGCTCACAACTTATTCTAAATATAGCAAAGTCAGGTTCGGAGTCAGTCGATGTTTTGTCTTTCGCTTATCTCTACTCGCAGCCATCTTTTATATCAACTTGTTAACATTGGGCTGAAATCTGGATCTACTGCTTGAAGGTCTCTAAGGCCCCGATGCCTTTGGTATCCATTGAGTGTCTGAGCATTGAAGTTGGGAAGACGGAAATTCCCAATGCTAATTTGATTGTTTTCCTAGGAAATGCCAAGCTAATGAAGGACGCAACCAGGGATATAAAATGTGAACCTTGTCAATCCAGCAATTACCATCCTATCGAACCCGTCCGAATGAGTGGCCATGTCGGGCAAATCCAGCCAAGTGCATCTCCAAGCAATTTCATCAGGCTGCACATGCCTCAGGAATTCATACCATTCTTCCAAATCCATCTCGGGGAACCTTATTTGCCTTTGATGAACCCGTGATGGAAAGAGATTCCAGCCTTCCTCTAAAGGATGAAGCAACCCAATCTTGTCCGAAAGCCATAACTACATGAGCGAAAAGACAAGTAAGAAGCTAGATAAGACATGAGCGAGAAAACAAGTAAGAAGCTAGGAGCAACCTGAGTCGAGTGTTGAGGTAAAATGAAAAAGTGTGAAAACCGGAAAAAGGTGAGTTGAGTGAGTTTACCTAAAGAAGAAGTGGGCTGCCACTGAAGACATTGGTCTGACCGGTGCTTATCAAGTCTAAGCCCAAAAGCGTCTCTGCAAGAACTAGAGGCACTACGTTCTTTTGAGCCCCCATCTGAGCAACAACGCTCACCAAGAGAGTACTAACCCACCCATCGGCAGGAACCAATAGGTAGGCAACCAAAAGATAGATCACCAAGGCAAAATGACCTGGGCTTGCACAACATCATCATCCAAGTTGCCATTGGGACTGTACCTTTCAATTAGCGGAGAATGTTGACTTGATCACCTTCAAGCAAAGTATTGGCCAAGCCTCAAGAAATGTTGAGTGAGGTTGCTAGCAGCCCTGGCATGCTCACTTGATGAGGTGGAACAACAAGTGTATGAGATGCGAAGCTTCGAAGATAGGCTTGAAACTCCTCAACAGTCAGACACATCTCATCATTGCCAAAGCGGAAGACATGGACATCAGGGTCCCAAAACCTAAAAGCAGCTCTCAGAAGCTCGGGACGGAGTGGCACATGCCTAAGGTATCAGAATGAGGCAAGGCCATGAGATTGGAAGTTCAACCAATCAATGGACAAAAATTCGACTAACCAAGGCTTGATCAAGGTTGGGAGTGGGTTTTTTCATCAAGAATGACAAAGAATGCTGAATATGAGGAGTGAGAATGTGAGTTTAACATTGCTAGCACCTTCCATTTATAGGCAAAAATGAACCTCGGTTCTCGTGTCAAATTTAAGACCAAGCATTAGTGTCCAAACAATCCTAGTAAGCAAGGACACTGCCCCTCTGATACTCAAAACCCGTGTTCAAACCGTATGGGGATGAAGACAAGGCATGCTCCCCAAAAGGACAGTTGGTCAGATAAGTGGATCTGCATTAAGCTTCATCGGCATACGCCAGTCAACTACTAGCGTGCACATATCCCCTCTTATTGGCACACTCCAGCAAACTACTGGCACATGCCAATAAAGCTCACCAGAAACCAAAATGCAGCAGCTACTGCCGTTGAATGTTCGTTTTCGATTCCGAGGCCTGTTTTGAAAGTTTGTTAATTCATACATGTCATAAATGGTATTTGGCACTAGGTCGAAGCGTTGAATTCCAAATGTCACGCTTATCAAAGATTTCGGACCCCCAATGGCCTGTTTCAAGTTCAAATCAAGGTTCCGGAAGGTCAAAATCCATTCCTAGGACTTTTGCCAAGTTTTGTCATATCGTACGCGTCAAATGGACCTAATGCGACTGTACGAGGGTATCGGTTTCAGTCCGGGACTAAATCAAGTCATCTTTTGCGTCTTATGTCCGTTTTTGAGGCATTTTTAGCATTTTCCAATTTATTTCTCATTTCAAGGTGATTTTCCTAGTTTTGTCAATTTGTACATGTCATTATGCAGCTATGTGACCTTACTGAAGTGTCAGTTTCCCTTGTCTAGGAGAATTTCGCATTTTGGCACATTAATGCCTAAAATTTCATTATTTTTCATGTGTCCAAAGGTTCGTGTTGTATCTTGGGACTTTTCTTTTCATTTCTTTTGAGCTAGTCAAGTTTTGTATATATTCAAGTGTCTGTTTGTCGATTTGGATAATTTGTCAATGCAAGTTAGATATTAGTGGTTGGTTTGTGCGTTCTTTTGTCAATTTTCCTCATCAAAGGGAGTTTATAAACAGAAGATGCAACTTTTATATACTGCTTTATCAATTTTCCCAAAAGCAAAAGGTAGAACAATGTATGTAGCGGCATAACAGCCCGAGCAAAAGGAGGAATCAACAAGGCACATGCTCCGAAAAGTCAAAGGGGCACGCAGGCCCAACCATCGTCCAAAATATCAAGTCTAGGGCACGTTGGCCCGCCATCAAGTCTATCTATGTGGGCGCGCAGACTCGAATCAAAAGCAAAGATAGTAAAATAAATGAGACTCGGTGGTAGCCTTTTGTCGTCAAAAAGGTCGTCGTCATCACCCTCCTCATCATTGTCATCTCTCTCTCTCAGATAGATCTTGTACTTGTGATCGTCGGCGGAGTCGTCAGAGCTGCTGCTGAAAGGCGAGAGCTCCTCTTCTTCTTCCTCTTCCTCTTCCTCTCCCTCATCGTTCTCAGTCTCTTGTCTCCTTTTCTTCTGTGCTGGCCCTTGAGTTGGCTTCTTCTAGGCTGGCCTCTTCCTTAGCTCTCTGCGGAACTGTGGCTCGTCGCTAGTTGAGATGATCTCTACCCCTATGGCCGCTGATCGTGAAGCGCTCGCTTGTCTCTGAGTTGTGGCATGAGTGGTAGAGACGTTGGCCATCTTCTTCTATGGAGGAGGCCGCACACTCTTTTGCCTAAGAGTCGCCCTAGCCTGTCCCTGCATTATCAATTCATTCATATCATTTCAACATATATTGTGCATATTGTGTATATTAATTGCTGAAAACAGGGATCAAGAATAGCTTTATCAAGAAGAATTAAACAAATTTCTAGGATTATACTTGCGGCCTCGTCTGTACAGATGCCAGGGCTGGAGCCACTGACGGACACTTTAATCGCAGAGGAGTGCCACTTGCTATCTTGTGAAATTCCTTCTCCATGGTAAGCATCAAGCGCTCAGCCTCCTCTGCCCATTCTTCTGGTACCTGAGATACATTTTAGGAACAACGGTCAGAATACGGTTCAAACATGATACAAGAAAATAATATAGGCGGAAAGTACATCATACCAGTCCTGTGACCCGAGCAGGCTCTGTCCTGGCTGGCTCAAACTCAATTATTGCATCCTCTCCCTGTGCATCTCGCACTGCTAAAGTCCAAGAAAGTCGAGGCAAACCAGTCACTGCCGCATAACTGGATCTCTCCCTAGAGCTGGTTGTCCTCTCTCTTTGACCTCGCCTCTCTTCGCCTACTTCCATGGCCTCTCCAACAACGGCCTAGTGTGTCATCACCCCGAGTGGTCTCACCAAGTACTGCCTCTGGTAGATCGCATAGTCATGCTCTGGCTTTACAAAGGCTGAAACGTCCATCGGAACAGTAAATCGTTGTAGCACGGCCAGCGTGTACTTGCCTGTGTGTGAAGCACCAGGCAGAAGTGGCCCAAGAACCAAGAACACAAATGAACCAAATGACTATCTTGTCTCCCGGTCGCCTAAGTACCACTGCCACCCAAAAGCCAACTCCAGCAGTAGTCGACTCGCTATCATTGCTCTGCTCCTAGCCACGAACTCTGGTCAGGCACCATGCCACCCCATGGATTCCACTCCACATGCAATACATTCAAAAGCCAAAACCAAAAGGGCATCAGCGACAGCATTAAAGCATTTCAAGGCATAATCAATTGACGAAATTATTATTTACCTGAATACTCGACAGCTCGTCGAGGTAGGCTCTAAAGGCTAAAAGGCTTCTCTTCGATTTCTTCTTGCCCTTGTGAAGCGGCCCCCAGATCATTGCATGTGGGAGGGTCCTCATGTCCGGACACTTATTTTCTAGAGGATACATCTTCAGCACCTCGAAAGCCCACAGCTGCAAGTTTTTCAAACAATCAAGCATCAGAATACGACACATATAATTCAAAGTACAAGTATGAAATGACATTGAGTTACAAGACGAATTCATACCTCCCATATCCTTCAATAACCAGCAATTGCCATCTTGTACCTTGTGAACTCTCCCATGAAGCCATAGCACGCCCCGTAAGTCAAAAAGGGCCGGCAAGTAAGACAAGTGCACCATGGCATGCTTGTTTGGATATAGAGTAGCCCCGAACAAGTACAACAAATAGGCCCTCACGATTTGCTCCTCTTCTTGCTCTGTGGTTGGTGTCCTTCTCAAATAGCCCCGGAACTGCTCGTACCGAACCATCTCCTTTCCTCTCTCAGGCACTCAGCCCAGGAATCACCTCAGTGTTGCCTCATCCCTATGGATCCCTGAGTCAAACGGGATCAGCTCGCCACCTACCCTCAGGCCCATGATGGCCGCGAAGTCCAATGGGGTCACAGTCATCTCCCCAATTGAAAAATGAAAGGTGTTGGACGTATCAATCTCTCGCCCAATGTAATAAGTACAGCATGGTCATTCTTCACCGGTGTCAGCGTGAGAATAAACTGACCAAACCCTGCAGCGTCCACTAACTCCCAAACTCGCTCGGGTAGTCCTCTATAAAGCTTAAGTGAGCCCGCTGCTCCTCCATGCCCTCGTGAGTTGGCCACCTTCCTCTGTTCAAAACAGTAAACAGACAAAAGAAATGTATTAGTGCTTGAGCAATCCAAGATTCAATGGGCAATTATTAATCATCAAGGCATACCGAAATCGATTTCAAATTTTCAAGGGCATCTTATCGTCGAGTTCTATAGTCAAGGCATTTCTGTTAGTCGATTCAAGTAATTCCAAGCTATATTATCAATCGAGCTAGCATTTAAGGCATACTACTATCAATTCAACCTACTCTAGGGTATGCTATGGTCGATCAAATCTCAAGGGCATACTATTTAATCGAATTAAGATCTAGGACATTTTATCTGTCAATTCAAGTTACTTCAGGCGCCCTGTGGACAAAGTCTGAAGACGAGGCATACTACAGTCGATTCAAGTCACTTTGGATATCCTATGATTGAGTTCTAAAAATCAAGGCATCTTATTGATCGATTCAATTTACAGATGTACTTTAGCAGTGGATTTAAGTTGTAAATTCAAGGTCGAGGCATTCTAAGTCGATTCGAGGCATATTGTTCAGGGTGTCTACATGACAAGTCAAGTGTAGTGGATCAAGATACATGCAATATCAAATATATGTCTACGCAGATACAACAATATAAAATGGCAAGTGAGCCAAATTTTAAAAGGTATTCCTGCTCCCAAGACCGCATCAAGTGCTCTTCAGGGTCTCTCAGCACAAGCTTAGTGTCGTAGTTCTCCCGATGAGGCACGTAACTCTCAAACCCCGATCGAACAAAGACGTACGGCTCCGGTGGCATGTATGTCTCTGCAATGAGCTCAGCGCGAGGCTCTTTCGCCCTAAACTCAGCCAACGTCACCACTAACTCGTGCGCCCATGTCGCCTCCTCCTAGGCCCGCTCACCTGTCTCGGTCTCTCTCACAAAGGCCTCCTCCTTGGCCCTGGCCCTCTCTGTCTTGACTCTCAAGCACTCCTCCTTCTGAGCTCTCTCGACTTGCCTATGTCTATCCTCTCAGGTTGCCAAAACTGTTGCAACCACTGTCGGGTTCTCTTAGAGCAAACGTCCAAGCTCCTCCTCAATTACAAACTCCGCAAAGTCTCCGCGTGTAATGGGTATGTCCCTCGAAGACTCCACGGCTGGCCTGAACTCAACCGGCTCTACCAGTACCTCCCTGGCTATCTCCTCCACAATCACCGGATCTTTTCCCCTTACTAGATCCCGCCTCGGTGACCCCGACTCAACATCACCACCACCGTTGCTGCCACTGGCCCCAACCGAGCCTACCCCGGTAACCATGAAGCCTTCCACACTACTCTGGAAGTCCAGACATCAAACCCGTGGGCCCCCTATATCAGAACCCACCGGCGTACACCCCTTCGACACAGGGGTACGCCGATCGTCGTCACCACCTGCCCGTTCCACATGGCCTCCAACGCCATCGCTACTGCTGTAAACCCCTGCACTAGTGCTCGTCGTGGCTCCCTCCACTGCCTGATCGCCTGTTCAAAGTCTCATGGTCTCGATTTGACCCCTTGGCTGGCCTCCCTCTTCTTCGACACTGCCATTGCCACAGCCACCACCAGTTTCCGCCATGGATGCGTTGGGATGAATGGGTTTTGGAGGAGAATGGGAGAATAGGGATGAGAGTTGGGGGTTTGAGAGAGTTAGGGAGTTTTGAAACCGATATATGGCGGTTTCAGACGCTGTTCAAAAGTTTATAAGACATGGGAAAGAATTGGGCTGGATTTGGGCAAAGTCTGGACTTGGATCTATCAAAATGACTAGCGTACACCTTAAATTCATTGGCGTACGCCGTTGAGTGTTGGGCCTAAGGCCCAATTTGAATTCCGACGTCAAAATTCTTCCAAAAAAATCAAAGCCCATTATCACCAATCCATGTTGTCACCCTTGGTTAATTGTTTCCCAAGCATAGCCCATCCAATTTCAAATGAAGGACGGTCCACCCGTCCTTCAAATCAACGACGGTCCACCCGTCCAATTTCAAATCAACGACAACCTATGCTGTCCAACAAATCAAAAGGTGGTCTGTCCTGTCCATCATTTGCATCCCTAGCAGCGGCGATTCGTCCATAACTAATTATTCCCCAGGAGAGTCCGCCTTCGCAATGGCCTGTCCCGTCCATCAAAATCAACGACGACCTGTCCCATCCAATCAACCAACCAGGTTCTTTAAATATTAATGTCTGTTTTGCTAGCATGTTTTTGTTCTGGATAGCCTGAAAGGGTGTCTAGAAAACCTTTGACATTACTTGTACCAAGTCAATGGTGCTCCAAGTGCTGTCAAAGGGAGACTACTGTAGACACCCTATTTTGGACTGTCAAGATTAGTTTACTTATGGTCTTTGATTCCCCGATGATGATCAAGGTCAAGAACTCCTCGAGAATGTTAGTGTGTTTGAACTTTGAGCGTTCTGAACCTCTTTCAAGCCCTCGAAACTAGAACCAAATGGCCTCAGCAAAACCCTACCTGAGTACGCTTGTGTCACATCAGCGTACGCTGGTAACTGCCACGTGTCAGTGATCGACCGTTGACCAAGGTTCTTACTGGCGCACGCAGGTTACTTATAGGCGTACGCCAGTCAAAGCCATGTCAAATCACATTTATTCAACCATGTGCACAAGACTTTTGGGCCACCCCAGTATGCTGTACAATCCTCTGATGATTGCAAACGTGAAGGGATGTGCCCCACTCTCTCCTACACCCTCCATGAAGCAAGTCCCATACAGTAAATGCATGGAGAGTCCTTCATTAACCCAACTAGCCCTAAACCAGCCTGGTTAATGTCCCATTCTCTTATCTGTTGGGCCTATATGTACCCCCTTTGCATTCATGTGCAAGGGGTTACACTCATTAAGAGCTCAAGTTTCCTTCTTTCTCTCTCTTCTTTAGTTCCTTGCTCTCTCTTCTTTCATCCATTGATAAAGTAAGCAAGAGGCTTCTCCATACACCACTCACACCCAAACACTCATCATCCATCCATCAAACCTCAAGTTCAAAGTTTAAACCCATCATCAAACTCAAAACCAAAGGTATACCACCCGCTGTAAATTTTTTGTTCTGATCCCTGAAGGAGGCTGGCAGGGTCAAGGGTGGTAATCAATACCAATCCTGGCCCTAATGCTAGCAAGGTTTTAAAGATCGTGTATAGCAATCAGTAGCGCACGTCAGTAAGAGTGAGCCGTACGCCAGTTATGGCAGTATGTGCAGTACTGGCGTGGGGATCTGTGATTAACTATTTTATGCTTTTGTTTCCATTTGATCACCTTATTGCATGATAAAAACTAGTTTACAGCTTTCTGTATTTAGAACTGTGCAGTTGTAGCTTTCAATATTTACTTCTATCAGATTTGGAATGCCTCTGGGATTTTTTTGGTCATGTTCCAGAACCCCAGAAAATGCAAAGCCAAGCACTATACAAAATGATGTAACTAGCGTACAGCCACCATAGACCGGCATACGGCAATAATATCAAGCCCAGTGGCTGGCCCTTGCATGGCAGCTAGGCCTTGGCTTTTGTTTATTTCCCCACACTGTTTATGGGGTGTTCTGTTTATTTTATGGCTTTAAAGCCATTTCAACTGTCTGTAACTGTATATATTCTGCTCTATAAATTGTGTGGTTTATCCTGGGTGTGCACTGGTCCTTTCTAGAGCCTAGAGGGTTGAGAATAGAAGCTGTGAGTCTAGACCTACCAGTGCACGCCAGTCCTTGTATGCTGTACGCAGATCAGGTCTGCATGCAATGGCATGGCCAGTGCATGCAGGCTCTATCCTGCGTATGTCATTCTAGACCAGTGTGTTTCAGTCTGTCTAAAATGCTCACAGAAGTGCTTATTCTCAATCTATACTGATTGTTTCAATAAAGCAAGCATGTCATTTTATCACATCCTGCCAACATGTTACAGTTTTAATCCTCTTTAATTATTCCCCGCCCTAATTGGCTAAAAGATGATTAAAAGAGAGAATCAAACATTTTACAAAATGTCTGAGTAGAGACCGTTCTCTGGATTGGGCGAGAGGGGTGCCTTAAAACCCTTCCCCTCTCGTAACTTGGCTCCCGAACCTCAGATATCGAAGGTGACGATGGACCAGTCTACGCCTTTTCAAAATCAAAACGTAGCAAACGTTTCAAGTTCGGTTCCTTGGGTGGTTTACCGCAAAACCCGAGTAGCGACTCCGAATCGTAGCATTTCGCCACGCTTTCCAAAAGGGCGCAGCTGATTTTAAAGCCGAATTTAAAATTTCAGGGGCGTGTGCCCACAGTGGCGATTTTGTTAGGGACTCATTGCATTGGTCTATACTTGGAAATTAATACTCTTGAGAACAATCTTTTAAAAGTCGTATGCTCCGCGTTGCTGAATCGTAGCATGCTCCGCATCCGACTCCGAATCGTAGCATGCTCCGCGTTGCTGAAGAACCGAATGGTGACTTAACAGGATCTCCGCATCCGACTAATCAAAATTGGGACTTTTCCAATTGTTCACTTGAGTAGTTTTTCTCCAAATATTGATTAATAAAAGTGAGCCACATTTTAAAAGACATTTTGTAAGATATTTGATTCTTTCTCATTAATCATTCTTTGGCGTTCTCATGTGCATCGATGTTGGCTAGCCTCAATGAGGTGTTTTGGGTAATCGGCACAGTTTACTGGAGCCCGGGGTCGTTGAACGCCCAACAACCTTGGATGATGATGAGTCATTCTACCGTTCGACCGTTGCACTGCAATACGCGGGCAGCGGAAGATATATCTTGGCTCTAGTCAGAGGAACCCCTTCAAACCAAAATCGACCTCTCTTTCTCCAAACTAGGACAGGTACCCGCAGGGTAAAATCTACTTGAATCTAATCTCATATACTGTCTATGTGTTACTGCTTTCCCTATAGCATGCACTGTACATACATACCGTTTTGCGTAGGAGCATGATAGGGCGACTTTTAGGTTGTCTCTTGTCGAGTTTGTCTTATGTCTATTAGGACACTGTCATGGCTCGATGACGAGTCATGCATCTCAATGGTGCGCGCTATCAATTTTCAAAAGTCCTGTGATCAACGAGACTTTGGGAAATCAATACTTTCTAAGTCTTTATCTAAACCCAACCGAGGTTTCAAACAGAAAACTAGGAACAACGGAGAGAATGCCGTGATACTTACACCACCCAAGTTAAAAGTGCTAATCACTTACACCGCTCAGGCTCTGGCAAAGTGCTGCTTACACCACTTCGGTTAAAGGTATCACAACATCTACATCGAGTTGTTTCTACTCCAAAATTTGAAATTTCGAGAACGGAATTGTCAAAGGCTCTACTTTGACATCTCTTAGTATTAGTCGATTCAAACAATTATACATCATTGAAAAGAATATCTGAGGATTTTGACAGCGTCCAAATGTCACGAGACAGGCTCTCTTTAGTTATAGAGTCTAGAAGGACACTGACGACGCTGACTTGCACATTTTTCATTCTTTCAATTCTTTCAAATAAATTGCTGCAGAGAGTCCACTAAGCTTTCATTTGCTTTACTGTCTAACCGTGAACCATTGCACCATCAAAGAAAGTTCCGAAAAGAAGAGCCAAACCTACATGGGAACGTTCGCCAGGTTCCTACAGAAGAAGACTTGCAAGGCTCGATTCTTAGTTAGTTGCAACAGAAGCTCTGGCTGGTTCACCGTTAATGGGAGATTCACTGCCGACTACACCGCACGAGACCCCTCCATCTTCTCCCTCTCTGACATCGTCACCGAAGTTCACTAGGGCGCTCATCATGGTTGATGCTCCTCAGGACCAAGCTGCTATTCTGACAAGTCTCCAACACAACATGGCCATCATGCAACAAAGGGCCGACCAGGCCAAGGCTTTTTTGGCCAACTTGCGCGCATTGATCAATGAGCGACTCCGAGCAAGAAGGGAAAGAGTCGAAGAAGAGAAACCTAATCCCGATCTTGAAGAAGAAACTCCTCACCCCGAAGTTGCCGTCCGTAATCCCGAAATGGCAGCTTTAATTGCAAAGATGGCTAAACTCGAAGTAGCTTTTTCCAAATCAGAAAAGGTTGGTGCTGGAGGATTAGACATGGACCAACTTTGCCTCTTCCCAAATGCAAGCCTACCCAAAAGGTTCAAAATGCCGGACTTCACTAAGTTCGATGGAACCAGTGATCCCAAGACTCACCTTTTGGGTTATCATAGTGCAATGAAACTCCTTGTAGTTGAAGATGATGCAATGGCACAAATGTTCCCTCAAACTCTCTCTGGCCTCGCATTCCAATGGTTTCTGTCTCTTGATGTTTCCAAAAGAAGAACATGGGAGGACATTGGAATAGCCTTCAATGCTCAATACAGCTACAACTCTCAACTCAAGATGACCAACCGAGAGTTGGAGTCTACTAAGATGAATGCAAAGGAGTCCTTTGCAGACTTCATCAAGAGGTGGAGAGCCAAAGTTGCCCTAATGATAGATCGTCCGAGTGAAAGGGATCAGATCCGCATCATCTCTCGCAACTTGCAGCCCGACTATGCTAAGAACTTTGTGTTGGTTCAAGGGGCCAACTTTGAGACTTTCTTCGAGTCCGGCTTAGCCATCGAAGAAGCACTGCAAACTGGGGTTCTGCTAAGAAACGAGTCTACCTCTTCTACTTCAGTTCAAAAAGCTAAGCTCTGTGTTTACACAAGAAGCAGCACTGTTTTGTTTGGCAGCAACAACTATGCCAATGCGGCCTCTAGTGGAAACAATGCCCCCGCTCAGAATTCCAACCGTGCTATCGATGTCAATCAAGTCCAAGCTCCACAGAAAAGCCGAAATTGAAACCAGCAACCCCGGAACCTTGCTATCTTCGAGGCACCTCTGTCCTCGGTGATGGAAATGTTAGTCAAGTCCGGCCATCTCAGGCCCTTGACTCCAACCCCTCTACCTTAAAATCCACCTCCAAGCCATAATGCTAATGCCTTTTGCGCCTACCACCAAATGCCCGATTATTGTACTAAGTCTTGTTATCGCCTTCGTCATGCGATTCAAGATTTGATCGATGACGGCACCGTTCAAACCCCACCTCCATCGAAACCAAACGTCATTTCCAACTGTATGCCCAAACATAACTCCAACCTTCAAATTGGCCAGGTATCCCTAGCCTCTACTCAAACCAACTCAAGCCCCACTCAAAATAAACCTAGCTCCACTATATTCAATCCTACCCACTACATTGTCCCAGAAAGCCACCCTAAGCCGATTGCGACCATTCCGTCTGAACC